>PXYN01000229.1:0-122346 GCA_003056585.1 Lecanicillium sp. MT-2017a
CGCAGGTCGATATAGGACGGTAGCGTAGACAAGCCAGTGTTCTATGGGGGGCAGGGTGCCGTGCGAGCGCGAGCTGGGATAGTCACACGCGACCCGCGGACGAACAAACAGCGCAGCCATCACCCCCCCGCTGAACCCGCCAGGGAACCGAGAGTCTGGGGCGATAAAAGAGAAGAGGGGGTGGTGACGGAGGGGGGGGGGGGGGGGGGGGGGGGGCGCGGAGAGGCGATGCGAGCAAGCCTCTTTGCTACCTACCATAGCACGACCACTGCACTCTATTCCAGGGGGGCGGCATCATACCTGGGTAGCCCATTGGACGGAAGCCGCTTGTAAATGCGGGCTCGACATTCGACAGTACCCAACAAGCAATGAGCGGGGATGCGCGAGCGTAGGAGAGGCTGAAAGGAGCTGGGCAGGAGGGAGCCACACAGCTGACGGCGCTAGTGCGGATGGGAGTTCAGTGCGAGACACGTGTGTGGTCTGCATCGCTGTTGGACACAGGGAGGTTTTTTCTTCAGCGTCTTGTCATGGTTTGGTCGTGGCATGGCTCCTGGAAAATTGCAAAGAGTTGATCTCAGAATCTGGACCGGCCAGGTATCATGGCTATGAAGAGGCGAACCGGCGTCTGCCATTTTGGGTAATGTTGCATATAGGTGAACCTTGCATTGCCGTTTGCATTAAAATACCAAGGACAAAAAACACAAGAAAAAAATACAAGAGAAAGAGGAAACATAATTCAAGCATGCTACAAGTCAATCTGGGCAGTACATGATTTCTTTTACTTGGGTACTAGGGTTTGTTGGATTATGGCTGCAACCGACGAAAGTTGCTATTATCCGTCACAGAGGTATTAATACTAATACTCCGTACAATGATCGCATTTCTCTCCAGTCTTAATACACACTGTTCGCCAATACTTTACCATGTCAAACGAATAGCCAATTCCATATCCTCTCCACGCCCTCCGCCATCAAAGACGATTGCTGTACAGTACCATGGTCTCTCCACACAAAGACTCGGCCGTCACTGACGTCGGGCAACACGACCCCCGTCTCGGGCTGTGGGTCCGCAAACACTGCACGCCCTGACCGAGAGAAACGTCATCCCGAGTGGTGCTACTTCGTACTCGGACTTTGTTCTCTGCCAGTACTCGGTTTGTTATGTACCACAAACGCAGGCATTGCGTCGAATGTACTCCGTATTACAGTTCTATACGTCTAGATTGAGCCTGCCATCCGTACCTGCATTTGGCAATGGGGGTTGCGTTTCCACCTGCCCAATCGAGCATATATTCCTTTTTCCCTCTGTAAACCTTGGACACTGGCCCTATACGAAGCAATCTCCAACCCATGATGTCACCAAGCAACAGGTACATAGCCGACTGTACGAAATAACTCAGCGTTAAACAATCATTGCCATCACAAACACCCCCGAACACGCGCCATAGCCGTCGGGCGGAAGACGATGCGCGAGACTGAGGCGGGAGCGCAATGCCGATCGCCCGTGTCTAGGTGAGCTTTTGTGGTCTGACGTTGCGCCGCCTGCAGGGCGGGCCCCTCTTTGACGAGATGCCGCCACAACCGCGTGCTCCGCCTCACCAGCAGGGCGCAGCGTTTTTTGCGAGCAGCCAAATTGGACAGCCCAGCGAACGATGCACAAGAAAAGTGTGCCTCGCCACGTGACTGTATAAGAAGATGGATTTTGCCAAATTGGGCCACCGGGTCCAATTACCGTTGTCCTGGTCTTTACTGTGGTGACGTTCATCGCGGTGTAGCATAATTGTACCTGCACACGGGTGCGCCGCGGCGCGTTGGAGAGTAAGCGATTCACCAGATACTGCATGACCACGCTTATGTTTTATTTTCTTTCATTCAGAAGACTGGACAAGTTACGCAATATACAACGGTACATCATTTCACGGTAGCATTATCAAGCGAGATTCGTGACCTGGCACAGCTACCACTCAGTCCCGCAAGTGCCGTTTAAAGAAAGCAGCCTGCTTTCGCATAACCCACGCGTCTTCGCTCACATAGTGATTCCCACTCGGCACAAAGACCAACTCAAAATCCTTGTCCGCCTTAATCAGAGCATCGGCAAACTGCATTGTTCCCGACGGATCCGTGTTGTCGTCCAACCCGCCCGCAACCAGCATCAGAGCGCCCCCGAGTTTATCGGCGTGGGCCACGTTCGACGACGCCTCGTAGCTTGCGTCGACGGGATACCCATACCACATTTCATTCCACAGCAGGCGGCCCATTCGGTTATCGTGGTGTGCCGCTGCCGCCACCGCCGCCTTGTAAAAGTCGCCGTGGTGTAGGAGTGCTGCCGCAGCGTTTTGCCCGCCGGCCGATGTGCCGTAGCAGCCAACACGAGATAGGTCCATCCACGGCCGCGACTCGGCGGCTGCGCGTATCCACGCGATACGGTCTTTGAAGCCAGCATCTTTGGCGTTTTTATAGCACACGTCGTGGAACGACTTTGAGCGCCAATTGGTGCCCATGCCGTCGGCGCACACCCAAATGTACCCTTGATCCTGGTCCGCAACCTGCCGGAACAGGCTCAGGTCTCTCAGCGCCTTTGGTGTAATGAATCTATGCGGGCCGGCGTAAATATATTCAATGACGGGGTACTTTTTCGATTCGTCAAAGTCGCTGGGGCGTAGAATGATGCCGTGTATTTTCGTCACGCCGTCACGACCTGGCGCCGCGAATCTCTCGGCTGGCGCCCACTTGCCGTGCAAGTCAGCATCAAATTGCTCTTTTTGTAGCCATACAACTTCTGTTCCCGTTTCTGCTTCTCGGACGACAGTTTGGGGCAGGGAGTCTACCCTTGACCAGCTATCAATCAGAAAACGTCTGCCTGGTCCCCATTTCCAGACATGGGACCCATCTCCTTCCGTGACACGCACGAGTCCGGTGCCGTCAAAACTTATATAGGCCAAATGAGAATAGTATGGGTCCTGGTCTGGCACCATACCCAGACCTTCAAACCATATTCGGCGTCGCTCTAAATCGACATGCTCAACAGAGCGTACTACCCAGGGTCCCTTTGTAATTTGATTCTTTAGTGTGCCGTCATTTAGGTTAAACAGGTACAGGTGGTTCCAGTTGTCCCGCTCGCTTGACCATATAAGCTCATTCGTGGAGGGCAAGAGCTTATAGTAGAGCTTTTGATAGTGGTCGATAAATGTGTCGCTCTGTTCGTCCACGATGACCCTAACAGTGCCCGTAATGTTGATCTCTATAAGCCGAAGATGTTGATGGCCGCGTTCGTTGTATAGAAAATAAAATCTTTCGCCGTCATCTGACCATCCGATAGTAGTAATGCTAAATGGGTTGTGGAACTGGGCGTCGTCGATAAATATCTCCTTGCGGTTGATCAGGTCGAAAAGGCGTGGCCGTCTAACCTCCAAGCTGTCTCCTGGCCTCTGATAGTCATGAGTGATCAGCTTTGGCCGGCACTGACCCCTTGGCGAGGAGTCTATGAGATAAAGGCGATTGTAGGCAGCCGGTTTGCACTGCACAGCCACTGCATGGCTAGCATCTGGCGACTTGAAGATGTCCTTGAACTCGTTATCCTCGGTGCCGTCAAAAGACACCTGCGTCTCACGAGTCTCCGAGTTGCGCACCCAGACATTACATCGGCGTAGGAAGGGTTCCAGACCGCTTTCCGACTTTGCTTCAGCCTTAGTAGCGCTGTCATTTTCCATAAGAGCATCCATCTGCCAGTTCAACGTCAGGCCAAAGGGAGAGCCTTCAATCGTAGCGGTTGAGCGTCGACAAGTCAGCTCGCACGCCACGCGTTTATCAGTATCTGGAACCGCTACTCGCCATCTGTGGCCAAGCCAAGTGTACATGGTATTGAATTGGCCAGGATGTACAAAGGCGGGCGGGCCAATGTTGCCTTCGTTGCTAATCCAGTGGAGGTTGATGCGGGTGGCGGTGTTGTTGATGAACTTGACAGTGGCCGACTGTCGTGACCACGGCGAAGCCGTTTCCTTGCATCCGGGGTCAAAATCCCCTTTATCAAGGGTTCCATGCCACTCTTCCAGTGTGCCGTGCCTATTGTATTGCCAGTTCGCGCCGTTATACTTGAAACGGATCGAGGCGGCGTTGGCATCGACATTTATCCATTCAATGGGCAGCATATCGGGTGCTATGCTCTCATCGTTTGCGAGGCTCTTAAGCTGCGAAGCGAGCCCGGTATGATCAAAAGCCGGATTACAGACGCCCTTTTCACAATCCACCAACATGAACTGGAACCTGCCTGGCTCGCATTGTCGCTTGTACCAAAAGACGCTGTTGCTACCTGCGAGCCAGTGTGCGGTGACTATGGACCGCCGAAAGCATGTCTTCTCGAAATTATGAACTCTGTTGTCCATGCTGTTGTCCATGTTGGAGTCCAATTTCCCTTACTTCGTTTTTATGTCTCTGCCCATCCAAGAACACAAGCGCCGCGATGGAGGATATCAAGACGCAGTAGCCAGGTTATAATCCTACTCCCGGCCGAATATCGACACGAAACAAGAAAAAACATACAGGAGAGGATAATTACGGAAAGAAGGAGTAGCGTTTCTGAGACCGTAGTTCAGGCTCCATGGTTCGTCGTCCAAGTAAGCTGGCAACGTCACGAGGGCCAACGACCGCACCCTGCATCCCCGCGCGGAAGGATTATTGCGGAGATATGTTGCATGAATTGAACGGCTAGTACTACGAGTACTCCGTACATCATAGTGCTTCGTCTCTCCGTAGGTAGTGTACGTGATGCATTACATGCTCACATTTCGTCGCGTGCAGCTTCTCTTGTTCCGTTTCCAGGGTCAGAGCAGCGTCGCACGTATTTAGGGGGCTGCCATGGCGGGCCATGCTGAGCCTGGACGGCCCGGCAGGGGCTTAAGCAGCGGAAGGCGCCCTTGTTCCCCCTTCCTGCCCTGTAAGCACGCCCACGATTTTCATTACATAGCGAAATTAAACGCGCGGGGGCGCCAGCTGGCGGAGTGCCGGTGCCGCAACGACGATGTGACCAGATGTGCGAATTTTCCATTTTAATCTCTGCAAGAGCATCCGTACCGGACGGCGCGAGACTCATTGCCTCTCCCTGCGGCACTGGAGGCAGTCCAAAGGGGTACAACACCATTGTGAAGCTTATTATTTTTCTGAGCCTACCCCCGAAACGACAATAACGACGCACAATCCGGGGCATAGATAGGCCAACTACGAGTACAAGGTCGTCAAGCGCAGGCACAGGGAATCCGGGGCCGGACCCATGGCCATCCGCCACTGTTAGAAGTCTTATCTTTCTCCGCCATTCTCCAATTCATCTCTCGAAGCCGCAGGAACGTCTTATCCGGCCAACCGATCCACGAGCCGCCTGCAATTGACTGGCAGCGGTGCTTTGGCGGTGGTGCTCAACCGGCGGGCGTCCAGGTTCATGCACGCCTTTCGGCCCGTTCTCCAGCCTCAACAAGCACCGTTACCCGCTATCAGCCCGCATATTTGCCTCTGGCCAATTTCGCCTATGCGCCAATTTTGGGCGAGCTAGCAAGAAGGCAAGGACCTGGCCGTTACGGGTACGAAGAACCGAGAACAAGAGGGTTAAAAAAAATAAACGCTCTTACGAACCCAATTTGGAGCCATTTGATAACAAGGTTTCAGCGTTGCGGGACACTTTTTGGCTTGCTTTTCAGCGCCGGCAAAGTGGGCTGACACCCACTCCCCGAAACGTCCTTGCCCGTCGTCTCTCCCGCCGGGTATAGCCCGCCGCTAAATCACCTGAGTATCATTGGCAAGCATCGGAGGCTGGAGGGTGGTTCTTGGGCTAATTTAGCGCCTCGTCGTGTTGGCTGGCAGCACTATCAGTGCTGGGCTGGGCTGGGCCTCGCGCAGGGTCGGCTCCCATTCATCTTTCCCAGGAGGCCCCTACCGACAGGCATTGCCTGGCTAGGTACGAGTAGCCAGCTAGCTAGCGCTGGTGCGGCGCCGCGGTGGTGGCGACCTACTGCACCCGTACTAGGTTCTCGCTGCTCCGTACTCCATTCAGGTTGAGCCAATTGGTGCCAACCAGGGTCATGGAAAGGTTTGGCAAAGGCGGCGGCAATCTTCAGCTGCAGTCTGCAGCGACAAGACTGCTTCCGGCTGCGCTGGTTATCCTGGTGCTCGTTGTAAGTTTACGCTTTTCCTTGTACATGGCTTAAAACGGAGCGGCGGCAGGTGGACACCGGACTGGCCGGCAGCCACTGGGGCTGCTCTCTGCAAAGCACACTTCCCACATCAGATGGTTTCATGGGCGGAACCACGCTACAGGCTTGCTGGCACTGCGCTCCAGCGCCGCGCCGCTTGCCCATCATTGGCGCCTGTCACGGCCTAGCGTGGCGCCACTCGTCGGCGCATTCTGGGCCATGGTTCCCCGCAGTCCCTACCAAAGTAGCTTCGCTCACGCCGCAGATCCAAGCATGGGCCTTGCCGCCACCCACATCTGGTGATTTTCTCGGACGCTAAAGGCTAACCATCGCTTGCATACATACGTAGCTCGCCCAGCTGCTAGTCCTCAACGACGCCAAGCTCTTCCTCCCCAAGCTCCTGCCAACCTGCCGCCCGCCCTACCCGTACTCTACGAGTATTCATAACCCCTCGGGCCCCCGTTGGCCTTTTTGTCCTCGTCACCCCGACGTCTCTTCCCGACCCGAGCCTGTCTGCCACAATCCGAATCCTGCGCCGTTCCCGACCCTCCCACCGACCTCGATACCGCTCACCATGGCTGCCCTCGAGAAAGAGACTGCCAAGGCCGCTGGCCAGTTCGACTTTAGCGATGCCGACCTCAATGCCCATGTCAAGGAGTTTCTTCGTCAAATGAGTAAGTTGCGCCTCTGAAGCTGACCAGCTCTGTCCAGCTTCAACCCCGCGAACGGCAGTGCCCTGAGCTCGGCCCCAAGCTCCTGCTCGCGTTGCCGTCTCTGTCGCAGCACGCTCCCAGCTAACCACGTTCTCTCCGCCGCTAGATGAGGGCTTAGAAAAGGATGGTACCAGCATGAGCCAAATTCCTACCTACGTTACTGCCGCCCCGAATGGCACCGAACAGGTTCGTCTCTTCTAAAACTCTGCAGTGTTTGTCCCTGCCTTGCTTCTCCATCCTGTGCGCTAACCGATCCCGTCGCCCGTAGGGTCTCTACCTGGCCGTGGACCTTGGCGGTACCAACTTCCGCGTCTGCTCAATCATGCTCAATGGCGATACCACATTCAACCTGACCTTCAACAAGGTCGCCATTCCCAAGGATCTCATGGTGGCCAAGACGGCCCGGGAGCTGTTCGCTTTCCTTGCCAAGCAGATTGAGCTCTTCCTGAGAGAGCACCATGCGGACCACTTTGAAAGCCACGTCCGCCGCCGCCACACCGCCAGCACACCCCAAGGCTACCGCGACGAGCACATCTTCCGCCTCGGCTTCACCTTTAGCTTCCCCGTCCAGCAGCTTGGCATTAACAAGGGAAAGCTCATCCGATGGACAAAGGGCTTTGACATTCCCGACGCCGTGGGCAAGGACGTCTGCGCCCTGCTCCAGGACGAAATCGACAGACTCCGACTCCCCGTCAAGGTCGCTGCCCTTGTCAACGATACTGTCGGAACCCTCATGGCTCGCTCCTACACATCGCCCGGCAAGGACAAGTCCATTCTCGGCGCCATCTTCGGTACCGGTACCAACGGCGCCTACATTGAAAAGACAACCAACATCAAGAAGCCCATCCAGGGCGAGTACGACAAGTCGACCGGCGAAATGGTTGTCAATACTGAGTGGGGCTCGTTCGACAACCAGCTGAATGTCCTGCCCAACACGGCATGGGACAAGGCCCTCGACGATGAGAGCGTCAACCGTGGATTCCAAATGTTTGAGAAGCGCGTCTCTGGCATGTTCTTGGGCGAGATTGTGCGCCTCGTCATTATTGACATGGTGAAGAACAAGAAAATTGGCTTGTTCCAAGACGTCAACTCGAGCTTCAACGACCGCGGCACCACCACGAGTGTCGACCCCAAATCCGGCATCTTTAATAAGTGGGGCCTGGACAGTGCCGTCATGTCGGTAGCCGCCAGTGACAACACTCCCGAGCTCTCCAGTGTTCGACAGGAGCTGGAACAGACCCTCCGAATCTATGGCGCCTCTCTGGAGGATGCCCAGGCCTTCAAGGCTATTTCCAACGCGGTAGCCCGCCGTGCTGCTCGTCTCTCTGCTGTGGCCATTGGCGCCATTGCCCTCAAGTCTGGCAAGCTCAACGACCCCGAGGTGGAAGTCGTTGATATCGGCGTTGACGGAAGTCTTGTGGAGCATTACCCCTTCTTCCGCGACATGATTTACGAGGCCCTGCGCGCCATTGACGGTGTTGGACCCAAGGGCGCCGACAAGATCCGCATTGGCATCGCCAAGGACGGTAGCGGCGTTGGTGCCGCCCTGATCGCCCTGGTCGCGGCGTCCCGAGAACGTCCTGGCGACTTCTTGGCCGACTTGCGAACAGATATCAGGCGTGGCCTGGACCGCATTCCCGCATCAAGTAAGTTTTATCATTCCCCGTCGCTGCACGGTTTCCGCCTGCCCTCCTATCCAGTTACTAACGCGTCTTCTCTTGCTTTAGTGGAAGAGTCGTCCTTCTCTACAACTACCATGGTTGCCGCCGGTGCGCTGGCAGCCGCAGCCATCGGGGCCATGATTTGGTTCCGTAGACGTTGATAGCTTTGCATGACGAGAATGACCCAAAGTAGAAGGAATTTTTCTGGGATCTGGCGTTTATCAATGGAATGGGTTCGTTTGTGCTGCACTTTGAGATGGGTGTAGTTTTTGTGGTTTCAACCTGCGCTTTTGTATTTATATACCAGCAATTTTTATAGTTCAATGCCTATAACGTGACTATGAAAATCCGTGCCATGAGTGTCTATTACGGTGCGGCAGGGACGACGCTATTATTCTAATCATGCGCTTCTATGTTCCTTTTATGTATTCCGTGCCATGGTGTCTCTCATTACGACTTCGGTATTCAACCTCGCATTATCCTCATAACGTGCCAATGTATCTAGATACCTGTTTGATATCAGGGTATTACGCTCAGCTTCCAAACGCAGCCGCAGGATACGACCTATCCCGCTTCTTCTTCATCCCGGCGACGGAGCTACTCCTCGAGCTACCGCTGGAGCCAGGCTCGCTGCCGACGCCGTTTCCGTTGGCCAGCTTCCGCCCCGGGGGTCCGAGCAGCGCGGGCCCGGGCCCCATCATATCGGCGGGCAAGTCGTTCCACTCTGTCTCTGAGCGCTGGTTCTGAAAGGACTGGCCCTTTGGCTTGGAAGAAGGCGGCGGCGGCGGCGGCGTCGCTGTGCCGGTCGATGACATCGGTGGTAGGTTGACAATGGCCGCTGTTGTGCTCGGCGCCGGCTGTCTGGCTGCTGACGCGGCGTTTGCGGCCGAGGGGAGCGACGAGGCAACCGATGCCTGGATGGGCCGCTGGACGAGCCACGCGGAGCCGGGCCGTAGCTTGAGGTAGTAGCCCTGGATGGGATAGTCATCTCGCTCGAATCCGCGGCTCTCGTACCAGTGCAGGCCCTCGTCGTTCTCCGTCCACACGTGGGCCGTGACGGTGCGCACGTCGAGATGCGACGCGGACAGCGCCGAGGCAACGACGTGCTCCAGCGCGGCGTTGGCGAGGCCGAGCGATCGGTACGGCGAGAGGAGGCTCAGCGACCGGATATACAGGTTCTGCGGGACGCGGGCGCCGCCGAAGCCGCTCGTAGGCGCGGGCTCGAGGATGGCAATGATGGAGCCGACGACTTTGGCTTCCTGGCCCTCGTGCGCCCAGGTGATGACGCGCGAAAACGGGCCCGAGGTGTGCGAGTCGAGGGCCGTTTGGTATAGGGCGTCGTGAAAGGCGACGGGGAGGAGGAGGGCATTTATGCGCCGCAGGGCGGGGATGTCTTGTTCTTGGATCGGGCGGATGGTGGCTTCTGACGGGATGTTGGTCGGTGGTGGAGGGGTCGGTATCGTGAGCGAGGTGGCGGGCTCGGCTTGTGGTGAGGGCGCTGGCGGCTGAGCAGGAGGAGCAGGAGGAGCAGGAGGAGGTGATGGTGCGGCTTTTTGTGAGGCCTGGGAGGGCGGGGACGCGTATTTGGGCGCTTTCGGGGGTTGGAAGAAGGATCGGATGGAGGATTGCGTTGCTTTGGTTGTTGGGAGGGACATGGTTGCGAACGTCACGCTGTGGGAGAGGGATGAGATGAGATGAGACGGGTTTGCGTGGTCGTGATGGGGTGTTTGGGGCGAAAGAGCGGCTGCCTGTTTAGGCCATGGAGAATTGGCTCTGTAGAGGCTGGAATGCGTGCGTGGTGATGGTTTGTTTTCTGGCGAGGGAGATGGAACACTGGTGTTGATGACACGCCAACTTTTTGGCAGGCGGGTAGGGTGCAGACAATGGCGGGCAGGTGGGGACCCTTGTAGGCTGTTTTGGGGTGCGTCAGTCAGTCAGTGGGTGGTGCAGCGTGTGAGAGGGGGGAGAGCCGCGGCGGTTCTCGGCAATGCAGGATCTGGGCGTCTGGGGGGTTTCTGGGTCGTGGACGGTGACGTGATGGAAGCTGTATTGCGGGCTTGGGTAGGTTTTATGGCTAGTTTGGGTATATCCTCAAAGAATTGACATGGAATAAATGGAATGATGTCGTTTTGTATGGCAAAATGGTGGCCGTTTTTTACGTGTTGTGCTGGTTAATGCCCTGGATCTGGAGTGGGAGAGATGACACTCGGAGATCGACAAGGGAGCACGTGCGAGGGATGATGGTGCGAGATGTCGAGGTGGCATTGCTTGGGGGATGGCGATGCTACGTCGGGGCGCAACTGTATAGTAAGGTATAGACGGTTTTGACTACAGGGACTTTTTAGAAATGAAGCTCGTTTTGGCACTGTGAGCTATCAGCTTCGTTTCATGGTGGAAGGCAGGCCAAGCCTTGACAGGGCTGGCTGGGTGCGTATATGGGAGGGGAGAAGTGGTTCGCGGTGCGTGAGACGCCATGTTTTATTGTATAACGGGCTAGGGCGCGGACAGCCGGGGACGGGCTTTGGATGGGGTACGAGGCAGGGCGGAGATGTTTCAACTTGAATTGGAGGCACGTACTATGTAGCAGCCATTCTGTGCAAATTGCAAACTGTCATGATGGAATTACTTCTATAAACGTAAACGCATAGAGCCAAAGGTGCCCAATGGATGCGGAGTAGTATGGAGTGTACAACTCCTCTCTGTCCAAAGAAAGGGTGTTTATGATGGCCAAGCCAGGCAAGCCCAGTCGCATCTGCATGTGTATATGCTCGACATGCCGTTCCCTGTTCCCTTGCGCTCGTACGAGTAGCACCAACAGTCCTGTCATAATTGATATCCGCTGCCCATAGCCACCCCTTGTCGGCACAAGCGTAGTGACTAGTATAGTGAGCAACGGCTCTCAATTACCCCCGGTTAGTCAGTCGGTCGGTCCCCTGTTGCCACCACACCCGCTTTCCCATGACGGCCGGCAGCGGCAAAAAAAAAAAAAAAGGGCTGCCATCGATCAGACTAGCTAACCTATGCAGTAAGGCTAATCTTGCTTACTCGCCTGCGCTTCCGCCGGAACCCGCGATTCGCAACCTAAAAAAAAAAAGCTGCAGTTGGCAGCGAACACCACACCATTTTCGGTAACAGGCCGCCCGGGTATTCTGGTGCTTCGTCGTTTGATTGATCAGAAGCGCGAGTACTGCGTCGTGCAGTTTACGGAATATTTCTGGCCGTTCGCATCGGTTCATTGCTTTGGTTTGCATTGCATTGTGTCATCTCCCTTGCCCTTTGGAAAGGATTCATCCTCACGGCGGACGAGTAGGGGGAACGAACAAACGACACATCTGGCCGTTTATCCATTCACCTCTATTCTCAACTCACGGCAATTCATTCACTCTTATCTTCATCCTTTGCCTTTTTTAATATTTTTATTATCTCATCTTGCGCTTCTTCTCACCCACAAGGCATCTTTTACCATACATCTCTCTTGCTCTCCTCACTCCTGGTTGCAGCTTGTTGCGTCAGACACAGCGCCATCGCTCAGTGTGACGCTACTGCGGAACCACTGTACGGGGGAGCGCGGCTCAACCGTCCGGCCACCAAGGGCATCACCGCCCGCCACCAAACCCGGATTCAACCTCCAACCACACCTCCGACCCCCGACTGCTGGCAATCCGGCCAACGATCCTCCCCCCCTTTGCCAGTCAGCGATCCCCGACGGCGACGAGACGGCGACGAGACGGCGACGACGACAAAGATACATCTTTCCCCGCTGTAGCCCGTCTCCTGGCTTGCCCGGCGTCGACGAGGCGCGCCCACGATGAATTCGTCTTCGGGCCGGGCTGATCTCGTCAAGGCCAAGCCTGATTCTGACAGCATGGACAAGCTGGTACGTGTTTCCCTCCCCGACTGCTCCCCAGCTTCACCACGGCCTTTTCCCTGGATTTTTTTTTCTCGCTTGCCGTCCTGCTGCATGCCTCGTTTCGATAGAAGCGGTTCTGCTGCTTGCCCGATTTCCATTGGCGGAATCGTGCTTTTGCGATGAAGCCCAAATCAATCAAACAATCGCCCTTGGCTACCATCCTCGCCCACGCCCCTCGTCTTCTCTCCTTCTCACATCAATGCTAATCATTTTCCTTTCCTCTCACAGGCGCATTCGGTCCTCGATGACATCCTCCACAATGTCATCTCCGACCTGTTAATCAAGGTCCATCGAGAAGAAAAGACGGCCCGCGCCACCACCGCCGCCATTCGCATCGAAAAGATGGCCTCGGACGCCTCCGAATCCTCCACCCCCGACTCCAAATCAGACGTCCGCATCGAAAACGACGCCGCCATCTACGAGGACGGCAAGGTCACCCTCAAGGGCAACCCCCTCAAGACCACAAACGACATTCTCTGCCCCAAGTGCCACCTCCCCCGCCTGCTCGCGCCTACCGACGGCAAAGGCGCCCAGAAGCCCGACCCGTCAATAATCTACTGCAAGCGCCACCCCTACATTGACAAGCCGGGCTGCGACATTTACGGCCAGAGCTGGGTCGCCCCGGGTCCCGGACGCGGCAAGAAGAAAAAGGACGTCGAGAAGACGGAGACGCCGGAGCAGCGCCCGGCCAACGTCCTCTCGTTCCCCTCGGCCACCTGCAGCAAGTGCAAGCGCTGTATCCTCGTCACCCGATTAAACAACCACATGGGCTCCTGCATCGGCAACAGCGGCCGCAACGCCAGCAGGGCCGCCGCCCAGAAGCTCAATGGCAACTCGCAAAACGACTCGACGCCGCCCTCCTCGCAAAAGGCCACCCCTGGTCCCGGGTCGCGGGCCTCCAGCCCTAGGAAGCGCGAAGCCAGCGACGATGACGACGACGACTCCGAATCGAGCCCCAAGAAGAAGAAGCTCAAGCAGAACAATACTAAAAAGGTCATCATCAAGACCAAGAATGGCGTTAAACCAGACAAGGCACGCATGGCCTCGCATCTGAGCCACGAGCAAAAGCCCGACGACGACACGGACGATGTCAGTATCATCTCGGCCACCGAAAAGACGCCCACGAAACCGAACAACAAGTCGGCCAGTCCGCTTAAGAAGCTCAAGATTGGCAAACCCACGGCTTCGCCGCTGTCTAAGAATGGAAAGGACTTTGATGCCATGTCTGAGTCTTCAGAGATGATGTCTTCGCCGCCTGGACGATAGAATGAATAGGCCGCCGCTGGCCCCAGACAACAATTACTGGCGCCATTGGACTCGTTTTGTTCCAACGGCGGCTCTATCAAACTCACTACTTGGATAATTTACACATTTCTCGAAGCCTGTGTGTGCTTGGATAGAGGCCGGTTGCACATCCTTGCGCACCACACAGCGTTCGAGAACAGACTACCTACTGTCTTGTTTCCCTTTCTCTCACTCGTGTTTGTTGTACTTTTTTGCTTCTTCAGCATAACTTACTGCATTGGGGCGGGACGGAACTGGTTTTCTTCATTTTACTTTTTTTGGCTAAAGACTTTTGGTCTCTGTAAAGCTGCAGTTGTTGACGCGTTTCTCCTGGCAGTTTGACATTTTCTCTTGCGTTGACGGTTTGGGTCTCTCTTACACTTTTTTGGTTTTCTTTCACTACGAGTTATACTCCCCAACGAAGAGAAGAAAGGCTCGCTCTTCATAGCATTCCGCGCACAACAAAAAGAAAGACGGATATTGCGGCGTTTCAGGTGTGCGTTCTTTTTTGTTTATCATACATCATACTTTTACATGCCCTTTTTTGTATTCTATGGGAATTTGGGGGAGAGGCGAGATGGGCGGGCGGTGGTTTATTATACAGTCTGGGGAGTAGAATCACAACTACGTTGTACCCTGTGCATTGATTGCATTGCTCGTGGATATGCGGTGACGTTATTGAATCGTATAACGCGTATAATGTGATACTTTGTAAAGCAGCAATACCAAAACCTTGGTAACTAAAGATGTATATATTCACAGCCGACAAAGGCAGGGTAAACTCCATGTACGCCGACGCAAGCCTCCAGTCTATCCCACCGTATAATTCCAAAAAAGTTCCCCGTCTCCGACGAAAACAAATCACTCCATCTCAGCCTCCCCCTCCACAATCCTCGCCTGCATAATCTTGACCTCCTCATTCGGCCTATCCTCGGCACCCGTCGGCACCAGCCCCATCCTCTTGACCGTCGAAAGCCCATTCTTGACGCGGCCAAAGATGGTGTGCTTGCCATCAAGCCACGGCGTGGGCGCCAGCGTGACGAAGAACTGCGACCCGTTGGTGTTGGGGCCTGAGTTGGCCATGCTCAGCACGCCCGCGCCCGTGTGCTTGAGCGTCGGCTGGATCTCGTCGTCAAACTTGTCGCCGTAGATGGACGAGCCGCCGCGGCCCGTGCCCGTCGGGTCGCCGCCCTGGATCATGAAGTTGGGGATGATGCGGTGGAAGATGGTCCCGTTGTAGTAGCCCCTGCGGCAGAGCGTGGTGAAGTTTTCGCACGTCTTGGGCGCGTGCTCGGTGTAGAGCTCTAGGGTGATGTTTCCCTGCGGGCGTGGGGTTAGCTTTGCCGTTTGGTGCTTTTTCTGTTTTGGTGCTGGTGGTGTGTATTTGAGGGGTGCGAGTTATGTGGCTGGTAGACGTACCATTGAGGTCTCTAGTACTATATTGGTCGTCATTCTGGGCGGTGGTTTGCTGTCGCGAATGTGGTGCTGGTGGTGAGGTGAAGTCGCCAAAAAGTCAGGGTGGGGCAGAAGAAGCTCCTGAGATGGTGGTGGCTGGCGGGGAAGGGAACTTAAGGCAGAGCCGCTTGCTAACTAGTCTTATATGATTTAAACTTATACACTCACTATAGTAATGCAACATTTCACAATGCAAAGGCAAAACTCAGAGAATACAACTCGCAAGACGCAAAATTTGCTTCATTAATCAGAATCGTCTAATTGCCACATCATTCCAGTCCATCTTGTATATTATATGAGAAGGGTCTCTACAATCAGTTGGGGCCGTTGCCCGCCGCCAGACCGTCGCCAGCGCCTCCGGAGCCGCTGCTAATAATCAGACTGACCGTAGTCGTCACTGCGTTGGGATCCTTGGATGGCTCAGGAATCCCCGGGCCGCCCACGACCCGCCCGGCCTCGCCTGCGCCGCCAGAGCCCTCCTTGTGGCCGTCGTCGTCGGGGATCACCAGCGTCGCGACGTTGGTGATGGTCGGGGCCGGCTCCGTGGAAGAGAACGGCCCAGCGCCGCCCACTACCTCGCCCTTGGCTCCTGATCCGCTGCCCGAGTCGAGGATGAGGGTGACGGAGGTGGTCACCGCGTTGGGGTCCCTGTATGGCTCGGGGACTCCCGGGCCGCCGACGACGCGGCCCGCTTCGCCGGCGCCGCCGGAGCCTTCCTCGCCCTCTGGGCCGTTTCCGTTGTCGAGAATGAGCTCGACCGAGTTGACGGGCGCGGGTGCGTCTCCTGCTGCTGATGGCGCTTCATCTGCTGTCACCTGGGGCGCGCAGCTGCCGAAGGAGATGCCAGCGACGATGGTGGCGAGTACCGAGAAACGCATGGTTGTATTATGTAATGGCCTTTTTCTTATATAAAAAAGGGTATCTGGTAATGGGTCAGGGAACTGATCAAAGCACCGAGTATTAATGGGAGAGCTTACTGCGTAGTTGCACGTATAAAGGTGCAACGGGTGGTAGTGAGACGCAAGGAAGGGTATACTTTACGACTGAGAGACAAAAGGGACGCGCGCTGGCTGGAACTAAAAGGCAGCCATTGTTATATAACTATATGCATGCGCCAAAATGCTACCCAAAATGACGAGCCCTGGGGCCTCGGGGGGGAGTCCGGTCCCTACGTACATACGTAAACGTACCTAGTGGAAGCTTGCCGAGCACGCTTGTCAAGGAAGGCAGCCCAGGGTGAGACGCCTGGAACGAACGGTTGGTCGGGCGAGCTGGCGACCCTCATTCCACGGCTGCGGGGAATAAAGGGGGAAAGGTTTAGGAAGAAAAGGGCACCTCAGAAGTGAAAATGCCCGCTGCGGCGCGGGCGCGCGTCCGCACCCAAGATCCGGGTCGGCAACTCGGGACCTTGCTTGCGCTTAGCCGCCAGATGATGCGGCTAGGGATGGGTGCGCATCGTCACTAGCGTTGGCTGGATTAGGAGAGATGTGCATTTCTCTGTTGATCCAGGATAATGTGCCGTTCTTTTTTAGCTTGGTTCGTTACGTACGCGAGCCTTGGAAGTCTTGGATGGGATGCTACTCGTAATTCAACCTTTGTCGACGCTGCTGGCTTATACCATCTACCACGTTGGCAGAGTATTGGAGTACACAGTACTTGGCCCAGATGCTCAAACTTGAAATGGCTTGGATTGTCTAAGTGCTATTAAATATCGTTTCTTGGTTAAATAAGAATCCATAAAGCTGCTCATTCCCAATGGCATGTCATCTGCGATGCCAGGCGGCGCGAATCCCGCATGTGAATATCTCGATGAAACCCACTCCTAAATATCCAGGACCAAACTCAGGACCTGACCCAAAAGATCTCCCCCATCGATGTTGATGCGCAGGACGTTATCCGAGGACTGGTCTTGTGTAATAGGGGCGGCAGATGCCGTGAGCACCATGGCGGCAATGGAGAGGATGAGCGCGGCGCGGTTCATGATGAAGAATGAAAGCTCCTCTTTTTTTGCGTCTCGCGAGGAACAAGGGTGGCAAGATGGAGAAGCGGCCCCCAGTCAAGTGGTAGGAACGAAATGCTTTTGGCGATCTATGTGGAGCGAACAGGTTTATGGAAGACTTTGCCTTGCAAAGGGCAGACGACACAGCATGTTCTTTATGCTGGTCTGAATGCTCCGGGAAGTCTGCAGGATGGCGGCTAAAAAGGCCTTATACTCACAACGCTTAGACGGGAATATTCACGGGATGGCTGGCTGAGATGAAACGAGACTTTGGGTAAAAAAAAAAAGTGATCAAAAGTCCCTCCCAAAGTTCAACTTCGCCCGTTGGGTTGCACGGAGCTTGCTCACCTGCCTGGGGTTCCGTGTTTGGAATGTGGGATACGTGAGACGGGGCCAGGTGTCCGGGACCAAGACAGTGCTAAGACGGAGAATGTAGAAGCTTTGGCGAGATGACAGAATTTTGGTCTTATCACTTCCGCATAGCCAATAATCTATCGCCAGTGTCATGCGCTTTCTGGCCCGGAGCAAACTCGCAGGGGTTGGCCTTGAGACATTCGATGTCGCTGTTGGCCATCAGGAGACGTGAAGTTGCACGGGGGTTGGATACTGAAGGGCGCAGAAGAGGGAAAAGGTTGCAGTAATTAGATAACGCGGTATTTTAGAAAGCACGAGTTAAAAGGGAAAGTCTAAACTCTTACAATATGAGCTATCACGTATAAATGCGAGTATATTGTCAGTGGGTTGTGGCGGCGAACTGCCGTGCATCCTGGCATACGATGGCGCGGCGCTGCCCACCTCCCTGAGCATGTGAGCCGTGTGCCGTTTTTTATTTTTGGAGTGTGATAGGATTGCTCGGTTGCAGAAGATGAAAAGCGAGGCCAACTTTGGGCTTGGGCTGCGGAAGTGCCCGTGCACGATGCACAGTACCAGCGCTGTCGCAGGCGCCTTGGTATGTGAAGGCGCTGATGAAGGGTACGTTTCTGGTCATGATCCTCTCTCTCCGTCTCAGTACGCGAAAGACGCCAAAGGTGCAAGCGAACGTCATTGCTGCCCCCTTGCAAAAGCCACATTTGTCTAACTAAGCCAATTTCGTTCAGCTTCGGCATCAATTGTAAACCCTGAGTGAAGATCCTATTTATTCTGGGACTGTGCTACCTTGATAATGGCATTGTGGCGGCGCAGCGAATGGTCTTGTGCAATGGCGCGGAACCACTGTTGTGGGCGCAGCGCCGCAGACTTCCATTTTAGGCAGATAGCTGTCCTTAGTCAGCACTCTCAAGGTCCAGGGACCACGTATCAAAGAGTAACTTTTCGGGCATCAAAGCAAATCAACAACCAGCATTGTTGCGCAGATTTGTTAATTTCTTGTTATTTTCTTGCTCAATACAGACGTGTCTTTGTCGTGGATCGTCGTCTTTTTGCACGGCAGGCATGTCCGGCAACGCAACCGACCCCGGCGTTGTCGCTGGTGGCCTGGATGACTTGAATGCAACCGTCGCCCAAAACGGCACTGTGCCCGACATGTCCTGGCTCGACACACTGCAGGATGTCGACTTTCTCCTACTAGAGTTCAAGCTGGTGGCGAGCGCCATGGGCATCATATATCTCGGCGCCCACGCCGCGCTGCGTCGTCCGCCGTCTGCGGCGCCGCCCAAGGACAAAAAGTCGCGACGCAAAACAGAGGACGAGGAGCGCTTCGCGCAAGGGCTCGAGCTCTCCGACGCCATCCTGTTCCCCGTCATGGCTGCCTTTGTGCTTGTTGGCCTGTATTATCTCATCCAGTGGCTCAAGGACCCGGCTATCCTCAGCAAGATTCTTAGGTGGTACATGTCGACTGTCTCGCTGGCGAGTCTGGTGACGCTGTACGCGCACGGCATTGACTTGTTTTCGGGCTTTGCCTTTCCAACGTACTGGCGTGGTATGAATGGGGTGCTGCGAAAGATGGAAGGGAAAACAAAGGCAGTTTTGGCCTGTGACGATGCGGGCAACGTTGCAGAGGATGCCGCGTCGACTGTAGCTTCAGCAGCGGCGCCCACGACTGGCAACCCTCTACCCGGCATTTTTGGCCTGCTTACGCCGACAGCAGCAAGTCGGCGCATGGGCTGGAAGATTCGCGGGCTGCTGAAGCGTGAATGGCTGCTCAGGTTCTTCCTCCAGGGTCTCGGCGAAGAGAAGGCGCACATCAAGTTCGGCACCATGATGGCTGTACCTCTCGCTGCTGCGACGGCCATTTTCTACTTTTCCACCACTTCCCCGGCTCTCTCCAACATGCTTGGCTACGGCATGTGCTACTGCTCGTTCCTCATTCTCTCGCCCACGGACCTGTTGACGGGCTCGCTGGTCCTGTGTGCTCTCTTCTTCTACGACATTTTCATGGTGTTTTACACACCGTACATGGTCACGGTTGCCACGACTCTCGATGTCCCCATCAAGCTGCAATTCAAGACGGGGGCGCGGCAGAGCATCCTCGGCCTCGGTGACATTGTGATTCCCGGTATTGTCATTGCCTGGGCGCTCCGCGCAGACCTGTGGATGCACTACCTGCGCCGTATCAAGTACGAATCCACAGACTTGAAGATTGTGGAAAAGGACGTCGCGTCCGGTGAGGCCGTGACACGCAGCGAGACAAAGCACCGCGAGGTCAAGGCGCCGTACGTCGAGGCAAAGGGCAACTGGGGCAACCTGCTGTGGACACGCAAGCACATGTTCCTCTGCGCGGCCAAGCAGCTGCCCGTCGAGGTTGCGGCTTCGCGGTTCCAAAAGACGTATTTCCACGCCTCCATGGCGGGCTACCTAGGCGGCATGCTGGTCACCCTGACTATGCTGCTCGTATTTAAGCGCGGCCAGCCCGCGCTCCTGTACCTTGTGCCTGGCGTGCTGGGCTCCCTCTTCCTGACGGCCATTGTGCGCGGGGAGATGAAGAGTCTGTGGAGCTACACCGAGGATGGAACCCTGGATGTGGTTGACGTGGTGGTGGATCTCGATGCGGACGGCAACGCCGTCAACACCATTGGCAAAATGGAGAATGGCGTGGTCGACATGACCAAGGGCAAGGACAAGGACGCGGAAGCAGAGGCTGCCAAGAAGAAGGAGGAGGAAGCGAAGAAGGGTAGTGAAAACGGCTCGGCAACGAAGCAAGACAAGCCTGGCGATGAGGAAAAGGCAAAGAAGAACCACCAGGTGTTTTTCCTGTCGTTGGAAGCGCCGCCTGAAGAAGGAGACGAGGATGCGTAGAGGTTGTACTAAAAACGTGTATTATATAGAATAGAGCTTATAGCGCACGTCACTCTACATGATGCGCTGTTTCAAGAGATACCAATAGATGTACTATGGGAACACTTACATAACCAAGAAAACAATTCTTTTTGAAACGGAATAGATTAAAATCACTGCATCATAGCTTTATGCGCCCAATCCCCTGTCGCGTGTGCCGTCATGCGCACGATGCAAGATCCGTTCCTAGACGGGCTCGTACCCTAGCGCCAGCCCCCGCGAGACGGCGCAGCGCCACAGCGAGTTCCGAACCACGCTACCCCATTTGCGGCGCCCGAGCCTGGTGTATGGCTACAAATCTCACTCATCCCGCCAACCAACGCAGACAAGGCACTGCTGCCAGATCGCACCAGGGCGTGCATCCTGCTCGGATTTCTTTTACTCTCCGGTCATTCTGGTGGGCAGAGTATTTTAACCCGAACATATTCGCCGATTTCCAGTCGCCGTGGCTGGCATAACGCTGGAGCTTTCCAATCATCGGGAGCCGCCCTCTGTTGCTCTCTCGATATAAGCCTCACATACGGTCGTCGCAAACCGAAATACAAGGCACCAGACCATCATGGTCAAGGTAATCCAATGGGTTCTCGACACGCGGCCACTGTGGCCTGAAGCTGGCAAGACAGCCGAGCTCTCCGTCGTCGTACGTACAGCCACCTACCTCTCAAACTGCCTGTGTCTACCCGGATGACTCAACTGACGCCAATTTACAGGCTGCACGCGCCATGTCGCTCCTATCTGAGGCAGAGCGCGCCGACGTCCTCCGCTACTACCACGTCAAAGACGCCAAGCTGTCCCTGGGTTCCGCGCTGCTGAAGCGCCTCGTCATCGCCCAGAATTGTGGCCGGGACGGCAGCTGCACCGTCTCGTGGACATCAGCCACGCCCGTGCGGGATGAACGCACAAAGCCCGTCTTCTACTGCCCGCCGGGCTCGGGCCAGCAGCCGCTCCTCTTCAACGTCTCGCACCAGGCCGGCCTCGTGGTGCTGCTGGCCGTCGAGGGCGCCATGCCCGGCACGCAGATTGGAGTCGACGTCGTGTGTCCGCGGGAGCGCCGCGCGCGGGACCTCAGCACCATCAAGAGCGAAGGGTGGCCGCACTACGTCGACGTGCACTCGTCGGTGCTCTCGCCCGGCGAGGCGGAGCGGTTGAAGAAGCTGCCGTTTTCCGCAGAGACGACCCCCGCGCCCGAGGTCGCGGTGGCCGGAGGAGGACAGGCGGCGTCGTCGTCGCCGGTGCCGGCGGACGAGCTGCTCGCGTATTTTTACTCGCTGTGGTGCCTGCGTGAGGCGTACGTCAAGATGACGGGCGAAGCACTCCTGGCCAACTGGCTGCAGGAACTCGACATGCGCAACTTTGCGCCGCCGGGTGACGATGGCGGCGGGCAAGGCCGCGTGTCCGACGACCTGCGCATCTCCTTTGGCGTGATGCCCGTCACCGATGTGGATATGCGCATCGAGTGGTTCCTCGGCAGGGAGTACATGATTTCGACGGCGGTGAGGCGTCCGGGCATGAACGTGCCCGCCGAGTTTGAGCTTGGCGAGTTTGAGCTGCTGGAGATGGATAATGTGCTTGCCGCGGCTGAGGCGTTGAAGACAAAGGCTTAATTGGGGGTTTGGTTTGGTCAATGTGTTGGGGGATGCAGCGCATAGGATAAGAGGCGACATGCCTTTTTTTTTTTTTTTTTTGGGATAGAATTTGGCGCATCTGTGGCTTTCTTGACAGCCCATTGCTTGTTTATGTTTACTTTTCTAGGCTATTATAATGATAGAGATTTACCTGTCTAGCGTCTCTTTCACTCTCTACGCAGTACATTTACTTCTTTTGAAACTATTGCTTGTTTATAGAAATGTTTTTATTCATTCTTTAGACGAAATTCAGCAATCTAGTGTGCCTAGTAAAATCTCGTTGCTAGTTTTTTCAGTATACTCTTATTTTATGCCTCTCGTTCCTTTAGACGTGCTGGCTAAAGAACTTGAGGAGAGTCTTGTATCCACGCTCATACTCGGCCTTGACGCGGTCGTTGCTGAGGTCGGAACGGGCCGCCATCCAGCCGTGGATCTGGTCGTCGAAGCGCTCGACGTGCTTGGGCACGGTCAGGGCGTCCTCAAACTTCTTGACGTCGTCGGCGGGCTCATCGCCCGAGGCGAGCATCATGAAGGGCACCTTGATGGACGTGGCGTCGGCGGCGTCCACCATGGCCGGGTGGACCGAGGCGGCGGCGCTGAAGGGGTTGGAGGCGCTGTTGACGGTCAGGGCAACGGCCTTGCCACCCCAGCAGTACTGCATTGTGAGGCAGGTTAGCTTGTGTTCTCTTTTGTGTAGAGGTTGTCATATAAAACGTACGCCGAGGATGCCAAACTTGGTCAGGGCTGAGTTCTTCTGCTTAATGGCATTCACATAGTCGGGCAGGGCTGCGGGAGGGCCGGTGGGAGGGTTCTTCTCAAAGAAGCCGCCCAGGCTCTTCTGCTTCTCCTCCGTGTCGGGAGGGTACCTGTAGCGTTTGGGTTTGTCGTGTCAGCTACCAATTCATCTCTTTGTCTGCTCCTCAGGCGGGGGATTGGGGGCAGCGGAACTCACCACTCAATGGGGCAGGGCTCACCCTTGAACCAGTCGGGCATGAACACCTTGTACTTGTGCTGGTCGTCGGGGTGCGCCAAAATGTCGGCGCCCTGAAGAGTCTGCTCAAAGTAGCCGAAAATGTCGTAGATGACGACAATGGCCTTGGTAGCGTCGCTGGGACCAGTGACGTCTGCGAGGGGAGGAAAAGGGAAGTTAGTTTCTCGCCGCGTCTTTGTCCTTCACAGGACAGCAGGGAGCGAGCTTACAGGTCTTGTAGCCGCCAATGTCCTCGTAGGTGCCCTTGGCCTGGTAGCCCTTGGTGACAATGGGAGGAAGGTTGCAGCAGGCGGCGCTGTGGCCGCCGGTCGCGGGCATGGTAGACATGTTGGGTGGTTTGTTTGGTTGTGGTAGGAAGCGGGATGTTACTTTTTGATGCTGTTGCTGGGGCGTCGGCCTGGTTAGCGATTGATTATGTGATGACGGGAGAGCTGCTGAAGCTACCGCTGCCTTGCCTCGGGCAGCAGCAAACGATGACGGCGACAGCAACGGCGACGATGAAGCTCTTTGCAACAACGCCGTTTGTGCCGAGGCTCTGGCGCGCACTGCAGCAGCTGTCCGAGAGCGGGGGCCGGAGCTACCCATTGGAGGAGACATACCCTAGAACAAGAACGGGAGCTTCTTTTGGTGTTTGCAGATGGCTCAGTATCTCTTGTGGGTGAGAGGTTCAGAATTGTACTGGTACAGTTGTACGTGGAGGGAGTGTCTTTTTCGCGTGTCTTCGATAGCTATGACGAAAGGGTGGCGGGCAAAGCTATAATTTCATGGACGGCAGCGGGGCAGCGGAGAGGGGCGGGCGGGATGGTGGGGTAGGTGGTTGTGGTTTTTGTTTGCCGCCCGCCAATGGTGATGTCACATTGGTGCTTCGCGGGACAGCTCTGGCGCCTGTATCGGCTATATGGGTCAGGAAGGCCTGGAACGGTATGCGTCGGTTTGTACAATGAAAAACGATACTACTCATAATAAAATAATAGTAATAATAATACTAAAAGTCCGAAATTAATGCTCAGGAATGTATCTCATGACAAATTGGCTTACAAGGATGTACATATGAGGCATAATATAAGGTAGGCTGTCGCGTGGAGTGCACGCCGCGGCACAATGCACAGTGGCCAAGGACATACGATGACCGCTCTGATACCGTACCAAAGACCTCACTAACCCGATGAAAGCTTGAGTGTTACCATCATCAATTACATAGAATCCATCCAACTTAAATCTATAAGCCAGATTCAAATGCTGGGAGACAATGCCAAGCTGGCCAAGATGACCACAGCATGTGCAAGCACGCGAGCTTTCAGGGAATGGCCACGGGTAAAACAAAACCTCCGTGTCAGGGGCAGGGCCAAGAGAGCAACGGGTAACCAACCCCAGGACCTCAATCCTGGCCAGCCATTTTCCATCTCGATCTTCCATCGCGCTTGGCCCTTTGGCTCCGCTCGTAGCCAGGTCCACCAAAGTCGGCTACAAGGGCTTCTCACCTTGCGTCCACCGCCGTTGACAAATACAAGAGGGCCGTGCATGGACTATGCGGACTGCACTGTACTCCTTCGTTGCGGCTTCTTCGCAGCTAGTGATTATACGAGTGATTGGCTAGAGATGAAGCATTTACTTTCACCTTTGCTGCTGTCGTACTGGTGGCTTTGCCGCCAGGTCAACCTCGCTTTTCACAGCCCAATCCGTTGTGGTATGTCAACATTGTCCTGCGAGTGCTGGACAAGCTGTAAATGGGTGCTGCCGCAGCCTGCCATTCAGGTGAAGGGATCTGCCATACAGAACCCTCAGCATCACTCTCTCTTCTCCCATTCAGTAATTGCATCATGTTCAGCGGAAACATCAGTGGCGAGTTTCCTGCCGTTTTGGCGCAAGAGCAGTGCCGCTTCCGCCCTGGCGCGAAGCCAGGTTGTCCCCATCAATGCATGGTAGGCATCCTAATATAGGAGACTTTCCGACACGTCGGTTGCGGGCAGACTACGTACATATCATGCTGACGTTCGCCTCACACCATCGATCGAGCTGGCCCGGCTGAAGACCTCCGATGGTGCTTCTTGTCTCGGACAAGCGACCTACTCGTATTTCCCGGCCCCAATGCTTTGGCCATCGTGTGGCGTGCGACGGGCGTGTTCCGCGCAGTCGGCAAATAACTCCAGGTTTGGGGCCCATTGCGCGCGATCCAGCGCCGGATGAAAAGGGCAGTCGGAGCTTTGCCGAAACTGAGACTATTTTCTCACCCCAAAATGCTGTGTAATACAATTGCTAGGGTCACACTGCCACACTAGCGTGAAACTGCGGGGGAGAGACGGCCGTGGGCAATGACAACACGGTGTTACCCGGCATTGATGAGATTGTGTTCCCAATTCTGTTACAACATTGAATGCATCACGAGAGTCCAGATTAGCGTAGTGAAACGTGCTACCATGATCCGTATCGTAAGCATGGTGTTCCAGCCCGACAAGTTGGTGCGACTGGCAACTCCCGGGCCGTGGTTAGGGGGGGACCAAGGGTGTGCGTATAAACGGAGCACACGTCCGAAAAATGCAAATACTTTGGCGTCTGCCAAGATGCCTGTCTACAAGTACTTTGCCGCAGGCTGGGGGCGTTAGCTGTCATTTTTGACAACTCGTCATGGAGCCAACCCATTCTCCTTTCTTTTGACAGCGGAGGCTACCGGCAAGTGGGGGTGCGTCCGGTCCGGGCGCCGGGTAAATGAGAAAACGACACTACGGCGGCGCTAGCGTCTTCGCCAGAATGTGTTGCTCGGTGTGGAGGTCCGGTGGTGATCCGCTGTGCCGGGCAGTTCGCACTGGTGTCCTGCCATGCAGATACACTCTACGAGTATAATCGCAGCAGCATAATACTCCTTATCTGCACAAAGTTCGGGGGAATTCTCGAGAGTCATGTGGAAGTTACAGTGCCAATATAGATACTAGTTACCTGCGGTTACACAGGAGAGCAAGGCTATTAGAGCAACTTGCCAGACGAGATGGTTCTCTGCTATTGGACCCTGCATCCCTGTGCATAGCGCTGCACCTCAACAGCCGTCACACAGCCAATGAGAAGCAGGCACTGAACAGCCAACATAGTCACCCAAGAACTCGTAGGGTTTGCGCTGGTATTGTGGCTGCTCAAAGGTCAATCCATGCCAAGAACTGCAAGGCTTCAAATGGAAGGATTTGTTCCCTGCCTGGCGCCTCAGCAAGATCAGCAACCTGGGCTTTTGATTGGACATCGGAGCATCAGCCAGGCTTGGGCAACTTGCAGCTCGTCGTGGTCGGGACGACTCAAGGCAGAAATATGGCACATAGCTGTCCCTTGTGGCGCTTGTGTGAGTTGATACTGTAATAGTAGTAGTGTATGCGAAGAGATTCCGCGCTGTGTCCGAGTATTCAATACCCAAAGTCCGTGCGGGGTCAACGAGCGACTCAAGCCACTTGCAGTGGGCGACATCAGCCAGTTAACCATTGCACGGTTACACTATGATACTAACCAACCTCGCATAGGATCGAATATAATGCCTTTTTCTAGATAGACATGCTTTTTACAGGTCAGCTACCTTTATCAAGCAGCCAATGGATAGCATTGTTAAGACAACTTGATGTGGCGGGTGACAAGGCTCGCTGGCGTCAAGAGCGGGCCAAGCTCGGCGGCAGGTCACTTGATCGTTGCTACTGTATGTACGTAATAGCGAACATCAAGGACGCAGACCACATCGTAATTCCAAACACCGTAGCGGTTAAGCATGTCGGTGTCAATCAGGGGTTTGTCGTCGAAACAGCGGGAAGTCGTAGGTATACCAGACATCAACTGTGACGTGTAACATTGCCTGCAAGAACTCTCTTTCGTTGAATCATAGTGTAATCCAGCTGGGCGTATTGACGTTGTAATGACAGTATCATTTATGCCGGGTCGTTTTAACACGGCATCTTATTTGTGTCGAAGGTGACTGTCTCTCACTCCACGCCATTCCCTAGCCAGACTGCCAACTCGCCCAATACACACTTGTGCTTCATCGCAGTGGCCTGTGCGGGTATGTACATATCATAATTCGGTATCTTCTTTTTATCTCGATCCAAAAGAGTTTCGGTACACAGTTTGTGGGACTCGATCGTGACTGATCCTTGCGTAATTTCATGTGTAAGAGGGACTGTATCCGCCGAAGAGCAGCCAATGGCAACAGTTGCTTTTTGCTAGGATACCAGGGTCCGGGAACAAGGTTAAGTAGAGTTAATAGGCTAGTTAACAGACGCCTTTACAAAAAAAAATTGATCAGCAGGTAACAAACCACGTTACTAGAGCAAGAACGTCCACTGCTCGTCTGCCGTCGAGGCTTGGCCGAGCTGTGGCGAACATCGGCAAAGTTTTGTTTGCCGCTTCGGCGACACTCTGTGGCGACGATCACGTCTCATTTATCACAGATTGCCAGCGAGGAGCTTCATATGTAGAAAGCAGGCCCCAGGTTTTTTGGAGTGCCAATCGGTCGATCCTCGCTCGCATTCGCGGATTTTCACGGTTAACATTGTGGGTTTGTGTCGAGACATGCGGCTCCTGGACCTGCCAAATTGGGACTCGTACCATGTGTCTGCAGACCGTGGCCAGCGAACACAAGGCACTGCGCGCAACGTTGGGTAGGCATCGTGATATCACGGTCGGTTAAGAGGTCGCCTGAGCAACTAGATGTACAAGCCTGAGCCACTCCTCCCAGGGCCTAGGCGAGCCCTTCTGCATCGATACGTCTTGGCTGCTATGAAAAACCCATTCATTTGCAGCCTTGAACGCCTCTGGGGATGGCCGCGGACGGCGAGCACCACTACCGGGCCGTGGGTGGCGTCTGCATTCTGCGTCACGATGGGGTTGGAACCCAGCGGGGCGGAGCCAAGGTTGCATTGGCCTTGCTTTTTTTTCTTCTTCTTGTTCCCTAAAAGGGAAGATGAGGCTAAGCGTTGGGGAGCAGGGTGGCAAGGGGACAGGCACGGGTAAAGCAGTCATGGTGTTCCGCGGGCGGCAGTGACAGGTCGATTCCAGGATAACGGTGCTGTCTCGAAGCTAGGCGGTCCAGGCCAGAGTGGGCGGAATTGCCGTGCGGTGCAGCAGTGGTCGGTAGCTACTATGTAGCTCTGTGAATCATACAGCCTCTTTGGATTGCCCACGCCGCAAGTGTTTGGAGTTTGGGCGATGCGAATATGTCGGGACGACGAGGACTTGTTCAGGTACCTACCTACTCGCGGTCATTCACATGCGCAACGCCCTTGTAAGGGATCCGCAGCATGATGCAAGAACAAGGATGCTCCTTCCTGACCCCGGCCGGGAAGTCGCACATGCTCCACCGAGTGCGGGCTATCTGCCTGCAGACTGGCTCACAGGGTCTGGAATTAATTTTTTTTACTACGAGTACCTAATGGGCATGCCATGTTAGTACTCGTATTTCTCTCTGGCGTCCCAGATGGGGCTACATGGCTCCCCGAAGCTCACCGGGGCTGATATGTGCGAGGTCTGTACGGAGTACTCTCGTCCTGCATGTCCAAGAGATGGGATACTCGTACGTGCCTAGTACCTATGCAGTCAGTCACCTGATGAAAAAGAGCTGCTGGGTCAGAATCAGCCTCTGGTTACGGAGTACACTTCATATGACACGTTCATCTGCATGGAGTACTTGGGCAAGTACTCGTAAACGGCCGGGCCTGGGTACAGGGCAAGGTTAGTACGGAGTCGACAGCTCGCAATTTGGTCTTGTACATAGTACCAAGACGGCAACGGGCGCGGGGAACTCGTAATACTCGTATGCACTCAATAATACACGGCCGCAGCGCTCCGTCGTATCAAAACGTATAGGTATTTACGATGCTACTACCGAATAGCACGCAATGGAACGCGACTATGCGTTTCGTGTCCCATTTTTTTTTTCAATCAGACTAGCCATACATTGTTCTCGTGGTTCCGTTAAGGGTTTTTGGCCGTTCACATCCTTTCCCGTCCCGTCCACTCCAGCCCTCCCCTGCCCTGTCGGTCCTGCTCAGTCGCATACCCAATCTGTCCCGTCCCATCTGTTGGAGCTTCGGCCTGTCCAGGGAAAGACGCCTCAGATTGACCCGGCGCGCCACCCATGCTCCAAACGGTGGATGCTGCCGCCGCATATAGCCAGGGTCCCGCCTATCGCCCCTGCTCCCTCCCCGCTGGCTTGCTTTTACTTCCTCGGAGTCAACCACCTCTGCTTCCGCGCGGGGCGTAATTAACCAGTGCGTCTGCGACGTCGAATGCTGGGGCTGGACCCAGGATTTCGCGGCATACGGTGGCGGCGCAGCGCCCCTGCCCGATCGATAATCCCACCGAGCTCTGGTTGTGTGACACAGCACCCGGCAAACTGGTCCCCATGCAGCCAGCTGGTTTGGCGCCGCCGTTGGGGCTGGCCAGGGCACAAAACCATTTGCTAGGTACCTTAGCCAGATACTTTCTCGGCCAACAAGTGGCGACCCAAACAGATCTTGGCCCTGGCCTGTGAAGTGGTCAAACCCTCTCCAGCTGTTTGGGCGGAATGGGATGGCATGTATGTATGGCTCTCGACGGTCGATTGCGGTGATGTGGGATGTATCGCCTTGGTATCCCACGACGGTATAAAACGTGAAACGGGACTGTGCACGCCTGTCGTGGGCGGCAGTCCTAATCGTATCGCAACTCGTACAGTTCGCGGGGGGGCGCTGTGGTGTTCGCCCCATCGGCGGGTACTCGTAGTGTTTCAATCTCGAAGTATTAGACATGCGCGGGCACGCATTTTGTAGTCACGGCCACAGGAAGTGCATACGCAAACCGTCCTGAGGCAATGGTGCCCGGCCGAGGCTCGCCTGCTGACGGGACATGTTAGTTTTAGGACTGCGTGGCAGCCGCGCCATGTAGTATGACGCCGCCAACTTGTGGGTAGGCACGAACTTAATGGCAGAATTCTGGCTCTGGGAGCAGTTCCAATCCGTCGCAAGGCGTACCACAGTAGCCGCAGCAGCGGCCTGGGATAACCCAGACCTCTTTGCCCGCGAGGGCACATGTAGGGCATCGCGTACCGGGAATCTATAGAGAAGACGAAGTTGGATCAGTGACAAGTCCTCTTGCAAGCAAAGGGGCGTCGGCCTGGTTGGCGGAGGGGGGTAGAGCGCCAGCGTTTCCCGTCGCATATGAGCCAGGAAATACGCAGCGCCTTGACATTGTGCACACGGGGCATACGGACCTTGGGACCGAGAGAGAGCATGCCCGGAACTCCAATTGGAGCATCGCCATGCTGCGGCGCATCGAGCTCTTCCGTCAGGCGCGGCGACGGCGACGTCTGGCGCGGGCGGCGGGGTGGAACCATGATTTTTGGAGTTGGGTGGTGGTCGCAGTGGTGGTGGCAGCGGTATGGTGGGAGGTCACCAGCGTGACGCCAGGCGGTTTTTCTGGGTGGTAGTTGGGGCGGCGTGGTGGGAACCAAGAGCCAAGGAGGAGAGAGAGCTTGGGGGATAAGTTGGGCTGTTGGAGTTGAACCGTGAGACGTGAAGGAGTTCTCAACAAGAGTTGATTCCGGTGGGAGGCAAGAAAGAGACGAAGGAAGGAGCTGGCGTTGGGGTCGTTGAGAAGGAAACAATGGGATCGGGGAAGGAGCGAGTCTGGTATAATAAAGGCAAGAGGGCACTTGGGGAGTGGGGGCCGTTGGCATTTATGGTTTTGGGGATGGCGGCTTGGTTGCGGATTGCGGCTTGCGGCTTGCCTCGCGACGACCGAACCGACACGAAAGAGACTTTGCGAGAGAGAGCGAGAGAAAGACGGGTCAGTGTGTGAGAAGTGTGAGCGGGAGTGTGAGAAGACAGGCGAATAAACACATTCACTCCCCAGGACATGACGCCAGGGTTCGGCGTCCGGTGCGCCGTGGGGGAGAAGAGACACACATGCTCTCTCACACACTGCAAGTACGACGAGTATTACGAGTACTGTACTCTGTACTACGACTGTACTACGAGTACTACGTACATCGTAACACAACAAGAGGCGATGGGCTTAACTGCACCTACGTACCTAGCTAGGTATTCAAGTTCAAGTAGTACTCGCGGCGCACGACAACCGCATCCCAGATACTTGGGAATACAGGTACCAGAGTACGTCCTCTTCCCGGCAGAAGCATGAGTACGAGCAAGTATTAAGTACCTCTTCTCTCTCTCCGTACCAACGGGATGGGAACAAGAGGGCAACAAGGCAAAAAAAAAAAAAGAGGGCTTTGACACACGGTCTCTCGATCCATTCGGCATAGTGGACCAGACTCCTGGGCTTGACGGGAATGGGCTGACCAGGGGCGTGGGACGCACTAAACCACTAACCACACACACTAAAAGAAAGTACTTGCATGGGTTGCCTTGCATGGGACATGGGGGGTGAGGCAGAGGGGGGCCACCACCGCATGAAAGATCGGGAGGACAGCGGCCGAAAGTCTCGGAGCGGTCCCTTGAGGCTTGGGGAGGGTGGTGGGCTTGCTCAGACCGGGCCAGGCGGATCAAATGTTGCGCTTGCGAAGCAGACGTGTCATATCGGCTGTGAGACTGTAGGATATGTGCCACTACGAGTTGCCGCCACATACTAGACGATACATACATGCGAAGAGCTGCGATAGGCAAATCACTGGCACACCGGCGCTGCTTTACTACCACTCACTTTCTCTTGCCGGCTTCGCCTGTCGGTTGCCAAGTACCGGGAATTCAACGCGGGCGCCGCACTCTCTGCGAACGCACGCCTGCTACGTATGAGGACGAGCGCATGCCTGATCTGGCCTCGCCTGGTTAGTCTGCCGTCTCGGCCCCGAGTAACGGGGTCCGGGGTGGTTAGAGAATTGGTCGTGGCAACCGTGTCACTCATGCGCCCCGTCCCCTTCCGTATGTTCTCGCTCGTACACTGGTCCTGCCGAAGCCCGTTACACTTTTGGCGATGGGCGTGGGACAAATCGGACATGCCTTGTACTCGTAATACATACTGGTCGTACTTGTACGAGTACATCTGTAGAATGGAAAGTACGGGGTTGGAATGGGATCACAGGGCTCATCTCATCGGGGTGGGGGCGCGTACGAGGAATCATACGCCGTGATGATTTGCGTTTACATTGGTCGGTAAGGAAAGTTCAGTGAATCAGGGATGCGAGCGCATCGTATCCCTCAGCGTGTCCGACCGGTTGGCCATCTGGCGCAGTATCATCACTCTCACGGCTACACAGTCCGCGGTACAAGCGGCTACGGACTTACATGGCGGGAATCGGAGCGGGTAAAGACGATGAAAATCATGTCGGGTGGGTTCCTTTATTTTCTTCTTTCTTTGCTTTTGCAAAAAGGCACCAGGGACCAGTTTGCAGGGAGGCGGAGTACTAAAACCGGCATGCATACAAGTCCAATTGCATACTGTACAACAGCGCTTTGGGGCTCGGCTGCTTGCTCTCTTTTCTTTTTCCTGTTCCCGTCTGGCTGGGTTATGCCATGTGCTCGCATTCATGGATTCCTAGGGGCTGCTGCAAAGTCCAGTCGTAACCGTATTCGTCCAATGTTGAGGGTTGAGAAGGGCAGAAGACCTTCCCTTCTGCTGGTCCGACTTGTACCACGTACCATACACGAGAAAGCTGTCCTCGCAATGAGACTGGTCCCCCAAATGGTCCCAAAGTGGAGAGACATGATGGGTGTGGAACCGAAATGGGGCTTTCGAGGTGGTGGGGGAGAGCAGAAGGAGGGGAGGGCAGGGGAGAAGACGATCGGGGGTGGGAAGAGAGACGACGGGCCTTGGGCTGCGACGACAAATAGCAAGGACCACAGCGACTACGAGTAGACCAGGGGTGCTAGAGGAGGCACAGGGGGGGCCAGATGGTGGATACGAGTAGGCCCAAGTACCAGGTCTTTTAGTGATGGTACGAGCAATCCGCACTCGCAATAGTGCCTGCCATGCAGGTCAAAGAGGATGCGTTTCTTGTCAAGGCTGCTGGACAAATGTAGGTACGAAGCGGGCCATACATCCGCCACGACGCCACCAAAGAAATGAAGGCAGCGAAGAAGAGCGTATCAAGTCGAGCGAGAGGCTAGTGTGCGGTGAGTGTATGCACGCGCTGAGTGCCTGGGTGCGTCTGTCCCTTTGTGTGTGGTGTGAGGCCCATTTTGGTGGTGTGGTCACTTACTATCCATTCATAGCAGCAGCGCCACGCCCAAGAAAAAGCTCCTCTATTCCTATGTAGATGCTAGGTACGTACGTCTGTAGGCGGTCATTGCCTGCTGCACATTGTCATAAACCGCTAGCGCCATACCTAGATGGCCGGCTTTCTGTTTTTTTGTTGGTTAGCCTGAAAAACACAACACCGGAACCGCACCGCCGTCTTATTACGAGTTACTGCTGTCGACTGTTCAAATTACCTGGTGGGGGTGGAAAGGGTACACCAAGACACTGTCCCGAAGGACTGGGCTTGCAGCAGAACGGGTCCCCGTCCGGAGAGGGCCGCAACTGGAGCAACCGGTCGTCCGGTTGCGCCGCTTGCTCCTATTGGCCCGTGTCTCCGACCGGCCGGCATGTCGGTTGCAGGTGCTGTCTGGAGACAGTCCACGCCGTCACTTATCCGTTCAACTAGCAAAGAAAGGGGAAGAAACAGGGAGCCCCAAGCGTGCCAGAATACACTCAATGTGTCCTCTTTTATTTTTCGCCTCTCTTGTCTGGGTCATGTCCACATTGCCCGGTAACGAAGCAGACAGGGACAAGGACCAGACGCTCTCGTACCAGAGTCTCGACCGTCCGTGTTGTTCTCTTGAATACAAATATGCTATTACATGCGGTTTCGTATGAGACGGGCTGGGGGCGCCACGGACAGATAATAGCACACCCAGTTCCCCAAGTTACTTTTGACGGGCAGCGCTCAACATTCCTTTTTGTTATTTAACCATGTCTTGATCTGTTCGGCTCGTGCCCTTATTCTCCTAGCCCTCCCGCTGTCTCGTGGCTTCCAAAAAGGATGCGCCTCGCCTGACGCCGCCTTAGCAGGGTCTTGGGTCAGTCATGTTACATGGTAGTTTAACCGATCCCTCTTCACTTATGCTTGCAGTAGCCGTCTTTTCCTTTGCCTGCCGGCTCCCGCTCCCCACTTGTCTCCAGTCTACCACAAGTCGTCATCACGAGTGCAGTGTTATGGACGTTGCCACGTACCAATACCTGTGTACCTCAGACTAACATGCAGATACCACAGCATCAGCCAAGCTCTGGAATAAAGTAGACGCTCACGGCGGGGCGAATGAGACGCTGACCAGCTGCCAGACCCAGATGTCAGCGGAGACAACTGGGCTAGGCCTCTCTTGGACGGGACGGACCACCTTTCGACAATGACATCTTGGGTGGTGAAGCCTCCGACCGCCCCCCGGACGCCAGTCCGAACTCCTGGGCCTTGCCCTGCTAGCATGGAAAACGCCTCAAAAACTGTACGAGAACCCTGGCTGGGCTGCCAATTGGATGGGTGCGCCACCACTACCGCACGATGTGCATGCCTAGTCGTAGCCTGCCTACGAGTACCTCTTTGGCGGCGCTTGGCCCCTACATTCAATGCAGTAGTAGCCCGTGAGTGACCTTCAAATACCGATGGCGCGGATTGACATGGGACTGGTCCGTAGCGTTGAGGGTCCGACAAGGGACTCCAGTGGTCGCCTCCTACAACACTGGTACATACGAACGAGTATGGTAGTACAGGGGGGCGGGCAGTTGGGCTTTTTTTCCATCTGCTGCCAGCCCTCTTGCCGCACATATTACTTGCAGCGCCATGTCATACAAGTTCCCAAACACTCGGGTCGGCGGGTATGTTTTCTGGCGATCGATTCGAGGAGAGGAGAGGAGAGGAGGGCAGGGAGAGGCGCGGCGAGGCGAGGCGAGGTAAGACGCCGGATCAGCTTTTCGTCGGTTTTTCTCGTCTCGGGCGCGATGATGTCGCTTCCCGCCGGCTTTTGCTCGTAGAGGTTCCTTTCTTGTTCCCTGCTGTGTCCACCCCGGCAGAGCGACCTTGTCTTGTGGTCCCCCCTTTCGTGCCCTCTAGCGCAGGCAGGGTGCACGGCGCGCACGCGCCTGTCCGCCGTCCGAATAATCGCGGGCTCGCGGCATGCATCGACGACGGCGTACGCGGGGGTGGGCTGGCTCGGTCGATGGCTGGCTGGGTAGGCTGGCACACATCACACACGCGCGCACACGCACAGAGAGAGACCGTGGTACTACTCCGTACTCGTAGATGCATTTTGATGGCACAGTTTAGCGTCACCGCAGTTTCAACGGAAATACCTCACAGACTACTGGGCTTGGTGTGAGTGAGACGACAAAAATAAACCCAGTTAATCTTGTGTTTTTGCTTTCTTTTTCTTTCGCACGTCCCGCCCGCCCAGTGGCTTTGCGCTGCAACAAGGCACGTCCCGCTCCCTCCCGCCGGTGCCTCTTTTTTTCTTATTTTGGATTTATTTGCATTATTATTGTATTTTTATCTTTGAGGCGGCTGTCAACCATGCACCGTCATACCCATGTCCATGATCCTTACCTTTAGGGATTACCCCTGTGCTTAGTAGACCGGACCACCGGTTCCTGGCCGGCATAAGCAAGCCCGGAACGGCCTGTCACCAGTAGCCACGAGTATGAATGTACCGCGGATAATTTGGACTACTCCGCCCACACAATGGTCAATGAAGATCGAATATTTGCAGTTCCAGCACAATGAGTCAAAGCAACATGTGAGGAAAGGGGAGAGAGGGGAGGAGAGTTCTCTCAGAGTCGAAATGAGAACAACGCCCGCGCATACATCAGTGGAAATGAGAGATACCGCGCACGGTAGAGAGACGTCGTACGGAGTAATTGCCTTCAAAAACATAGGCAAGCCACATCGCATCACCACTCCATTCCCTTGACCTGCCCCCAAAGGACAACTTCCATACCTCCATTGTATACATGAGATGCACGGCTTGCGGCGTCACGTACGGACTCCATGTTTTTACGACTGCTTCAGGGATGACCCTTACATGCCATAGCACGATGATACTGTGTAACACTCCCGTCGACATACGAGTATGTAGCGCCAGTTACTCGGTACGGAGCACTCTCCGCAGCACCTACGAGGACTCACCCACCACTAGCAGGCCGAGGGCAGGCTTGCGCCGTCATTTGACCCTTGGTGTCCGAGGCATAACCGGGCCACAGATCACATATTATAGCGGGCCAAATGTGCCGTCGATTGGTCCACCCTTGCCTAACCAACTGGCCGGGTACGAGCTAGCGTTAATGGCATGCAGCTGCCCTCTAGCGCAGGGATGTGCCCTGCAGGGTATGCGTCTGTGGCGGTACAAGACACAGTACCTCTGTCAATCACTGGACATCAAGTAACGTTTTTCCTGTGGTTAGCCACTGATGAAAATGCAAAAGCCGTGCCATGATGTAGCAACCGCGGGGTGGCGAACTGAAGAAAGGCTACGAGTCGAGGACTTGCCCCAAAGTTACACTGCTCTGTTATCCATCTCGTAACCTCGTTACCAAGGTTAAACCCACGCAAGCCCGTAGCTACCTAACATGGAAGCTCCTGTGTCTGAGGGTTAGCCTTGCTATCCCGAGTGACCAATCAACAAGCCGGGGGAAGGAAATGGGAAGCTGGAGACGGAAGACTTGCCAGGAGTTCAAAGACGACAAGAGCCCAAGCGTGTAATCCACGACATTGTCATCGCCAGTAGGATTGTCACATTGTCATGCCCTCCGATGGCAATGGCCGCTGATGCGGACTACTCTACTCGTATGCTCGTATGGTCGTCAGCAGGCCGGTGCTATGCACCAGCTGAGCGGCGGCTGTGCTGTGGGGCCTGAAACTGGCCGACAAGGGATCGCGCCTTCCTCGAAGAGCCTCCAACGCCTGCCGAATTCAGAAGCGCCAGCGAGGCACGATGTCAGCCGTTCCTCGTGATATGCCTAAGCAGCTAAACAGCTCTCAGGCAAATACCGGGCATCATTCTACGCGGCTCACTGCACGTGGTATTCGTTTGCCAATGCTTGCCGTTGGTGTACTCGTATGCGAGCAAGCCACCTCGCCAAGCCGAGTATACATACGAAGGAGCTACGAGCTGTGAGAACAGCGCCATGTGTGAGCATCCGAATGCTTACTTGCCCGCGTCAGAGCATCCAACACACCATCATCAACTCGCTTCTGCTCTACAGTCAATGAAATCCTTGTGACTCCCTAGCGCATCCTGTGTAGCGCTTTTGCACAAGCTCCCTGCCGTTCAAGCCTCGGTTCGATCCCTGTGTTTCACGGTCTAATACAATCGCCGCCTGTGATACTCCCCGTGGTAGATCATCACGATCCCGCTTCTTCGGTTGATTCCTCCTTTTGCTACACAGGCTTAGCGTTACACAGCAGGCCATGAGGGCCACGCCGTGCGACCATCCTTGCCAATCGCAAGTTTAGTCCTCCTTTTCGGTCGATTCCATGCGCAACGCTGATGCCGCCTGCCGAAATCCGTTTCGCCAGTATCTTGGTGTGTCCCACGTATACATCCACGAGGCAACACATAAAATCGGTGTTGCACACATCAGCCCACCAAATCGGCATCTTGGTTATACACAGATGTGTATTCCCAGATTCATGTTGCACAATACGCATCTCGTTCCACGAAGAAGCCGCCACGAATCAAGAATCGATATTTGCTGCCCACTGAACTCCAAGGTCCTGGCATCGTGTTGTTGGGATACGGTCGAACTACACATTCTTCTTCGCTTGTACCGTTTCGTCCATATCTAAGCACATGATGAGTTCCACAACTCTTCGTTTTAGCCTGAAGGCACTCGCAGTCCTTATTTTCCAGCCCGTTAGACACGCTTGCAAGAGATTTGGGAGTCAACGGGTCAACCACTTGCATGAGTAGCTGGGCATCTCCAACAGCCATGGTCCCCACGCCCACCCGCAAGGACCAGTAGTGATTGGACTCGAGGCGGTCCATGAATCCCCCCCACCTGCCAGTGCTCAGCCAGCCTTTGGTCAAAACTGCTCCGTAGCAGCTCCGGCGCTGTTGCCTTGGCAGCAGGCATATGACTTCTTGCGCTTCCAAGGTCGGACTACCAATAAATGACACGAAGGAAGACGTAAGAAAACTCTCGATACGTTAAGACATGGCCAGCGACATGGCTTCTCTGTGGGACCGCCTCTCTCGCAAAGCTGCTATACAGTACTCATAACTGTAGCCATGTGTGCCATTTTACACCCTGATACTGCAGGGAGCCGTTTCTCGGCCGGCACGCACAGGGCACCAGTGGGGTGCAATCAATCGGCACACCATGTCTAGCTTCAGGCTGGCTGCGACAGTCTGCTGGCGCGATCCCTGCCACCCATACCATCTCCATGCAAATAACCCATCCTGATTGGGAGGTGTTTCGGAGCACCCTCTCGCCAATGACATGTCGAGAAATTAGCTGGACAAGCGACGCACCGAAACTCTTCGGCCACTCGCACTGAGCTCGACCGGGTTCACTATTTGTGACGCTGATAGGCGGCGCGTTCTCGCAAGGAAGTTCGCAGCACTCGTAACGTAACGCTAACGGCAACGGCAGTAGAACTGACGTATGTACCCGTACCTGCGTATTACATAGTACTTTCTGCCCTGTTCAGCATCTATCGCCGATCTCTGGCCTGGCAGAGGTATGCCGTGGCTTTCAAATAACTTTATTTTCATTGAAAGCATGGCTATGTCGCCCGCGATCTATTGAATGCCTTTGCAGGGACCCATCAGATCTTATCGCGGAACTCTTGCTATAACGAGGCCTATCTCCATGGTTCAAGGACACATTTGGCTCTACGATTACTGAACCAGCCGCATACGAGTGGAAAGGAGGTGCGGCTGAAGAACCTCATCACACAACGACGCCCCAGTCTAGGAGTATTCCATATTTGCAAACGCTGGTTCCGCTGGGGTGTCTTGAGCTGGACTCGCTAATACCGCTGACACACTGCCCGATATCTACGGAGATGCGTCGTCGAGGCACATAGCGCAGCTTTCGGCCGAGCCAATCGCAATGGATCATCAGACTGACTGCTGCATCTGGCGGGTCTCGCTTCGTCCGATATTCTACGGTTATTGTTATTGCAAGCTTTTTGCCCCAACTACACCCTATTCCCTGCAGTTCTCCCAGAGAGTTTTTGGAGTACAAGGGCTGACGACGCCAGTGCAACCGAGGTGTCTCGCCGATCTTTGACGAGAGGACTCTTTTATGCAAGGACCCGCCCTGTGGTGTATGGTGCCCCAAAAAGTGGCCAGCGAGAACTCCGTACTCGTAGACGTTGCGCGCACAGGGAGCCGCACGGCCCAGTCAGTATTCCCTGGTACCATCCAGAATCGGCCACCAACGCTGGGGTCGTGCTCTCGGTTTCTGCCCAGTGTATTCAGATCTACATGGCCGGGACTTGGCACCTGTCCGGGACGCTGGCCGAAGTCCCTTGTTTCATAACTGTACGAAGCCGTACTCCATCATGAAGTGCGAACTGAGATGAGGTCAGAGTAGTACCGACCGTGAGAATAAAGCAGTGAGTACGATGTAGCAGTAACACAAATACTGATTCACAGAATCCCAGCTCCAGAATCCATCGCATCATGGCGGAAATTGAAGACGCGGATGCAGTGGAAGGCCAAAGGCATGGCATGTGCATAATAACAGCGGTGAGAATCTCGAAATGTACATCGTACCAAGCATGTATCACAAGAGTCGCGTCCGTGGTATGACGAGAATGTATGTATGCATCGTCCGGTGATGCCGGCAACGGTCGGCTGGCAGAGTGCGAGCTAACCTTGCTATCTCTCATGCCAAAGCAGCCCAGTTACATGCCTAGCACGACAATGTTGCTGATGGAACCCAATTACACGCCACCGCCTCTGCTAGGCGAGTCGACCGAGATCGCTCGCGCCAGCCGGGCTGTCAACCAAAATAGCACTAGCAAAACCCGGCCGTGGATGCGGGTATGCTCCGTAGAGTACGGCGACTCGTAGTGCTAGCAACCTTGGCATCACAACTGTAGCACGGTTTCAACCATCCATTGGGGTGGCCAACCAGCTTGCAGCATCCGCAGTATCAGAGGTATCCAGCATGGATGGGTTGCCACTTTGTCGGGAATCCTTGGTCTAACGTTACTTGCAGGCATTCAGGGTTCCCGGTTATACGGCGATGAATACTCCGTACGAAGTAGTCACTGCCGCCTTCGTGTCAACGACAGTTGTGGTTTGTCTTGCCGATGTGGTACGTGCGCCACCTCGATCTCGTTGGGTCGATGAGATACCCGCCTGGGTGGTGCGACTGTCGCACACATGAGCAACTACATGGTGCATGTCCACAGGCCTTATCCTGGCTGGGCGGCGAGACTTGCAGCTGCGGTGACAAACGAATTCGACTGGCAGGCAAAGGAAAAGAGCTAATTTCCAACCGGAGGCTCTGGACTTACATATTATTACAGTAGAACAACGAAAAGCACCCCACGGCAGGGGCTCGCGTGCGACTTGTCGGCGGGCGCTGGGTCATACCAAACGGCCCAGGTGAATCATGTCTAGATCGTGTCTCATTCGGTAGCCGGATCACACTGTAACACAGGTCTCGTACTGGCACTACGCATACACCCCTCCTCCCTTGCTGCAATGCCTTTTTGCTCCAATCACCTGCCAGTAAACTCTGTACAGGTATGACGAGCTACTTACTATGCAGCGCTCAGAGACACACAGCACACCACATAGCAGCCTTTCCATTCCTGTGGCGACTCGAATATGGCTACCTTCCCGTCGTGTCAAGTAGCAGGTGTTTTATTTACTTTTCTGTCCTTGGCGGAGGCGTCGAACTTTGGGCCTGAAGCGACGTTTACTTAGCTCTGTGGTTTAGGTTTCATGCGCGGTGATGTGACGAACTTGTAGCGCCGTGGCCTTGTGATTGGACAAAATTGTTGATGGAAGGGCTTAGGCCTCCCACACTCTAGGCGGCGCATTCACATGCGTTGAGAACCCTTCGACACGATAGTGCGAAATTCTCTATGTTGCCTCCAGGGTCCTTCAAGGCGGGCAAAAGCAAACCTGCTCAACGGCTTTCATATAAATTTTCTACACAGGTGGACTTGTCACAGACCCCATCCAGATATGGTCAAGTTTGTCTTCATACAGCAGCACCACCTTGGCCCCTTCAGGTCTATATTTATATGAGATACATACTTATGCACTGGGCAGTCACAGGGTAGCAACACTGCTGTACCACGACAAACAATGAGAACAACTGGCCCCTAGCTTTCGAAATTTTCGAAATTTTCTCTCCTTTCTTTGTTTTTTCTTCCCTCATATGTGAATATGCACAGGAAACAAGCCCTGTCTGTGGTGGAGCCTGCTCTTCGGCAGCTGAACTTGGAAGAAGCAATTACACCGCGACGATCACACCCAAACTGCACGGCTGTGAATGAAAACTTCAATTCTGGAAAAGGGGGGAAAGGAGAGGATGTGATGAGCATCTTACTTGCAGATGCCATGTATTGTCGGATATTAGTTGTAAAATTGCCCTCATTTCCAGAAATATCCACCTGCGTATAATGTGCAAATGCATGTCTGGTATATTTACTTCTTTTCAACTGGTGATTTCTATTCTATTCTGTTTTCTTATCTGTCTCTACTCTTCTCTCCTCCTTTATTTTTCAGGGTCCAGTGTCTCTTATGCAGGATCCGTTTTCGTAAAACGGTCTTCTCGTAGCCACATCAGAGACGATGGCCTCTGATAGGATGCGATTGTAAATTTTGACCGCTTTTCAGCTCGCCAGGGTGGTGCATCGGTAATTTCATCTGCTACAGGTGTCATGAGTATGTGGCAAGCTGGATGCGTATAGAATACGCGGGAAAGAAAACTTTTCACGCATTGATGATTTGCTTTCTCCTCGGACGAACATGTACAACGGATGGGGTAAGGTGCTGGCTCTCTTGCTGTAATCTGAAAAGAGCCTTGATGGAGTTATTTCGGTGTGGTTGCGGTATCTTTTGCTTTTTGCTTTCAGTAAAGGGACTTGAGTTGACAGTGAAGATAATACGGACAAATTATCTAAGAGGTTCTGCTCTGGTTATAGTGGCTACCTGACGGTATGCAGTTTCTTTTATAAATATGCTAATTGTTGTGCTAAGATACAAATGGTCTATTTCCAAGGCCGGCTGTGTATGTATGCATGCTTTCTCTGTAACTTTATGAGTACAAATGAAGTCGGCAACCAGTGTTGCAGAATTGGCAGAGATTCCAGTCTTGCCAGAAACGTGTTGCAAGGAAAAGGCTCCTGTTACGACAGTGTCGAGGCCGTAGGTGGGAGCTGAAAAGTCTTGTCGATTTTGACAAAGAGTCTTCCACCGCGGACTACGTTGCCCTTCATGTCCATGAGGCGAATGAAGCGATAGCCCTGGCGGAGGCGGTCGAGTCGGATGCATGCCCATGCCAGCACGGGCGAGCCGCCGACGATGCTCGAGACGGACGAGTCAGCTTCAACTTTTAGCCTGTAGGATTCAACGTTAGCATTGGATGTTTTTGGGTCCCATCAAGCCGTAATGTCGGAATGATGCACGTCACGGGCATCTTTGGCTTACCTGAGAAAACTCAGTTCTTCCACTACACGGGGTACGTTGCGAAACTCGAGCGTCTCGCCAACCGCGCCAAAGACAGGATGGTCGGATTTGTGCACGCTCGTCTTTTGCTTGTAGGTCGATTCCCGCGTAGAGCTGTCTCTTTCCGCTGCATCGGCCTTATCGGTGTGGACTTCAGCTTTGATGACTGACCGAAGAGATTTCCTGTTATGGTCGGCTTCCTCTTCGTTGCCGGGGACAGGAATATGCTGCCCAGCAAATATCGTGATTTTCAGGTTCAGGCTGCCCGCCACGGCTGCCTTCGCCTGTGTGTCGCTCTTCTTGTCTGCGCCCTGATACCCCGGCGGCTTGAGCACCCAACCGAGCTCATCGGCGAACATGCCGTGGTTGAGCATCATGCCCTCGTCCATGTTCTGCCAGTTCATGGCTACCATTTGCACTCCCTGGCGCCAGAAGAGGCTAGGATCTGGGTTTGAGCTGTCAATTCTAATGACGGCCGGGTATGCTCGCATAAAGTAGTTTTTGTTGTGCAGAAACATGGTGCTGTGTTGTTTTTGGTTCAACTCGAGAATTGTGTTCTCGCTAATGGAGAATATGTGGCAGGGTCGTTTTGCTTGAGGTGTGCTGAAGCCTTCAAATCTTTCGCTTCGAGTGTAGACGGCGAGCGCCCTTAGCTTCTCGCACAGTGGCCCTTTGGGGGTCAACTCCGACTGTGATATTGAGGGAGACGGCGCAGACGATGCTGCCCCTAGTTTGGGAAATGCGGGCGAATCTTCAGCTGCAAATCCTTCAACCTGGCTCACTGGAGTAGAGCTTGGATGTACTCCCTCCTTGATGGATACTGGGGGCCTTTTAACCTTGATGAGGATCTTGTTACGCAAGTCCTCCAGGGTGGGAACCTTGAATCTCGGGTCACAGCCTTCGTACGGCTCCTCGACTAGCATGCCTTGCCAGACTTCCTTCATGATGGCGACCATGACATCTTGCTGCTCTGCGTCTGTGTGTACCTCGAGGCTAATAATGATTGGGAGGTCGCTGGTGACAAAGGCAGACTCTTTAATGGCCTCGGCGACTTCACGGAAGCCGCAGCGTGCAGTCCACTTGGGGCCATGTCGCACGATTGGCTCTCCCTTTGTTGCTGACGATCTAGATCGCTGGTGTTGAGCATGAGATGCATCTGGCCTTTCCGCTTGGTCCGGGTCGCCGGGCACCAGATGGATACTCGACGCCGGGGAGGATTCGTCAACCAACGTGCGACTATTCGTGCTGGGGCTTCGTGAGTGAGGCTTGGTACCCAACAACTTTCGAGCAGAGTCGCGAGCATCCTCAAATGCGTTGACTGCCTTTTTCATGGAGCTCGCCGAAACAGAGCGCACATGTCCTACGGCTGGTGACTTGGATCTGGTCCTGGGAGTTGCGGGATCGCCATTCCACACGTCAATCTCTATGCACCGGCATCCTTTTAACAGCACCTGGGTAGAATTCACATCAATATACAGTGTCGGATCATATTGCCTTGGGTGACTTACATTTCTGTACGTGTCGGGGGTGCTCTTGGACAAGAGCTGGTGGCCGTCGAGATACGTATTGTGGCTGCTGTTTATGAAGTAGTTGGTGATGGGCTTTGATATATCCTTGTCGCTTGGCAATCGCTGGGCATCCCAGGAGAAGTTGTGAACCCATAGCCAGAGAAACTCGCCAAACGTGTAGTCCGGCTTTGCCAGTTCAATCTTGTCTTCGCACTGGACGGCCTGCAGGAAGTCTTCGAAGGCGTCTCTAGGCAGCATCGTGTTGCTTCCTCTCAGTTGATTGAACAAGCGTATTAGTATGGCGGATATGTCTTGACCAAAATGCAAGTCGCCGACGAGTTGGTTCTCGGCAAAGCGTCCGCCACCCGGAACGTCTGCTCTGGGAGACGCAAATGCGGTCGCGTCCACCATCTTGTGTAGCGCACCGATGGCGTTGTGGTTCGAGTTTCCGTATATGGACATGGTTCGAGTGCGACCGGGCTTATCGTTTCGGGAGGCTCTGGATCTGAAGCGGGACTGTCATGTGGTGGTGCTTGCGTTAGCAACGAGTAAGAGGGTTGGACAGGTCAATGGAGCATGATACGTACGAGGAGCCCGCAGCCCAAGGCCATGGCTGTTCAAGCTAGGCCAGGAACCATTTAATTACAGGAAAACTCCAAGAGTATTGATTTGGCGCCGTTTTACAGACGCCTCTCGTGGCAGGGGCGTCCAGCGACGGATCGCCGTTGTTTGTTGAGGTAGACGGGACGCTGCATCGGAGATTTGTCGACCGTCGCCGTTATTCTGGTTGGGTGTGGCTGTTCGTAGTCAATCGGCCAATTGACGGGTTTCGTGCAAAGTTATCTGGTCATTTCTGATAAATCCCAGCGGCGAGAGTCATCTATTTGTGACGAGAAACGTAATCGAGACGATGCGGAAAAAAGGGTGAAAAGAGTGAGGCGGGCAAGGCTGATGAGGCTGAGGCTGATGCTGGTGCTGGCCCGGTGAGGGTGGATGTGAGCACCGGCGACAGCAGCCATTTGACGCCAAGGTGCGGGACGGCACGCATTGAGCGGGGCATGCTGACCACCAAAGTCCACCAAAGTCCACCAAAACGCGCCCAAAGCGCCAGGAAACGTCAGCGCCCATGTATCGCGATCTGGGGGCGGCGCAACACGAGAGCGAGCTCTGCTGTTACCAATCCAACGCGGCAACGTAGATGTGTCTGATGATGCAATTTTCAATGGAAGCAGAATATTTCGGAAATACTTTAGCTACCTACTATTTTTTATTGTATTTTCCGGCCCTTTTCAAAGTCGTAGAAGCGGTGGCTAGCTTAGTTCTGTGGTGGCAGGCAGGATGAAATATTGTCCCAACGTGGATGAGGCGCAGTGCTACTGCATCTTAATTTCCCAATTCGTACTCAAGATGCACAATCCGCAAAAACAGAGTCTGCACCCCTGGGCAGCCCGGTAACGCTACGAGTACTCGTACGAGTGGGCAATATCAATCAATCTGACGCGAGTGTCAGGAGGGCCACGGCTGTCGCCCTACAAACCGGTGGCTGGATGAGGTCATAGCTGCTCGTACTCTACTCTACTCGTACTAGAGCCCACCTTTTTGACGCGCCCGACGATTCTCCAGCCTACGTAGATAACGGTTCTTGCTTGTCAACATCACCTTGCACCCGAACAACCCTTCCTAGCCAAGATGCTCGACGAAGCCGAATCCAAGGTCAAATCATGGGGCTTCAACCATGTCTTTACCTGGAGCGATGGCCCGTGAGTTATGAGTTACCCCAGTCAACCAATCACTCTTACCCCAGCGTAGCGACTCACCACCATGTACGGAACAGGAACGCCCACTATCCTCCTCATTCGCATCGCGGCCTGACGACTCATCTCGTCCTGGACGGTGAGCTGACGCTATGGTATCCGAATGAAGCAGACCGAAAAAAGATTACGTATGGAGAGGGCTCTAGGGTAGACGTCGATGCTGGGCGTGTCCACGAGGTATGGATGGGCAACAAAGGCTGCACCTATGTCATTGGTGAATAGAAAGAATGGCGGACCCTTGGGAGGGTAGCAGTGTATTCACGTCTGGAATACAGTATGTAATATCTACCTAGTATAATACTAATTCGCCCTGGCATACTGATCATCATTGCCTGCAACTGTCCATTGAACGCGGCCTGCGATGTAGCCAACAAAACGTCATGCTGATGTCAAAGACTACCCTGCAAATTTGCCTACATGTGGCGAGAATATGCAAACGTTTTTCTCTCTCTCTCTCTTCTTCTCCCGGTTCGATCACGTTCATGTCAAGCTGAACCAAACCCTAGTTGTTTCCCGTAACGGCATCCAGTCTCGACAATTTCGAGCCGGCTTGCTGACATGATGTAAGACACTGTGGCTGTGCTTTGTGTGCTTCACACCACACCCTTCTGCCATTTGGTAGCCACAGTCCCGTACCGACAACACACGACCATGACGGCGTTGGAATTTTGCTGGTAGACCGTGGCCGCACTAAGGAACAATGCCTGCTGATCACGGCACAATAAGCTGAGGCTCCCCAACAGGTTCGTCGTCGCCACACTTTGCCCGGATTGTGCAGTGCACAGCGAAGGTTCGGCTCAGCCACAGTGTTAGCATGCTCCGCCGCGTTGGGAAGTGGCGTGCCTTGTTCTGCACCACTGTTGTGCATAGCGGGGAAGGCAAGGTGCAGTGCGCAGCCAGCACCAGCCAAGCTTTCGGCACCCTCTCCGCCCTCTCCGCCCTCGCCGCCCGCCATCCTGCAGATATCTCGATGCAGCCTGTTCAAACAATGGTTCTACGAGTACGAGGGCGCATTCATCGACGAGTAGCAGGACGCGCGTTTCGACATTCGCTTTACTGCCGAGAGGCTCAGAGACCAAGAGAGTACACACACCTGCCAACATGGTACAGTAGAAAAACCTGGCACTGGCGATGACAATCTTAACCGTGGCAGCTGCAGATCCGTTGCGGCAAAGGGGAGTCGACGGATGCAAAATGCTGCTGCCTTGGCCCAGCCAGCAGTTCGGCATCAAGAACTGAAGCCAAAGCCCTGCTCCTGTCGCACCTCTCCCGAACCAACGTACGTCGCTAGTCATCTGAGACGAAGGGATGCTCTTCGGAACGCCGAACCGTCGGCCCTGCCGATGCCGTTCATGCTCCTGGTCTTGCTCCCTGTCGCAGGCGTCGTCTCGCCCCTACTCGTGCACGGCAAAACTAGCATGAACCACCTCGAACGATGTACATAAGTGAAGCGACAGCGACAAAGAAGAGCCCTCCAGCCCCGTTGGCCCCAATGTTTCCCAGCGGGCAACAAGTCTTCATCGACTATCCAAGTGGGCTTGCATCTTCGATGGGTGGTCACTTGTGACCACCCATCCCTCTCGCCGCCTGCTAGCGCCCATACCTTACAAGACCTGTTTATAGTAACATTTCGCCCATGGATGGCCAAGCTTTCAGCTAACCCTGTTCACCCAGCCTCCAGATCAAGCGCTAACGGTGGAGTCGGCGCCCCTCCACGCCGTTTTACTGGCTCCCAGTCCGCATGCGTTGCAACACCTTCGACAAGTTGTCGGCACCTCTGCTGCTCCTATTAACCACCACCTCCTCGGCTAGTCGTAGCATAGTTCTTCCCACCTGTTTCACATTTTCTTCTTCGCCCCTCATCCTTCTTCACCTTCGCGTCGTTGTATTATCGGATACCGTTCGGCGACCCAGTGCCTTTCCTTCTCCTTCTCTCGGCATTCTTCAGAGCTCGCCGCCAGCCGTAACGGTATAAGCCGGCGCCAACACAGCTCGAGCGTCGCCCTAATAGATAACCCGCCTCCCCACTGCCTCACGCTACTGTTCATTCCTCCTCGCCATATTAAAAGCCTTTGACTCTGGACGTACGATGCCAGCGCCCATAGACACATAAAACAGCTGCCGGCTGGGTAAACTGGTTTGTCGACCTGCGAATTACATCTACATCATGGGCAATGCACCGTCTTCCGAAGCGCTGCCCGAGCAGCGGCGACCGCAGAAACTTTCCAAGACTAGAAATACAAAGCTCTTATCCGAAGATGCAGTGTTTGACCCCTACGGTAGCTTGGCGGCTCCTAGCGCGCCAAACAGTCTTACACCAAAGACTCCTCAGCATGGCCGCATGTCACGACTGGGCTATTCGCCCGCCGAACAGTATGCACGGCATTCTACACAGCAAAACAGCACCCAGCAAAACACAAGATCTTGGCCCTTTGTTTCATCTACTTATGAATTGGAGGATGGTCTCCAAAGAAGGCAGGTAGAGGAGTTGAGCTCTCCGCAACTGTCGGCGACGCCAGACCCGACGTCGCCGGGCGAGCTCTCACTCTCCTCTTCAAACAACCGTGTAACACCACCACACAGTCACCGGTATTTGCTGGACCCGGCAAAGGTATATGGTACACAAGTTACGAACAACAGCGACTCATACTTCGACGAGCAAGACCCCAACTCCCAGCAGCAGCGCTATCCTCATCGTCGGCGGTCCATCACCCAGACCCCCGGTGTGGCAACGCGCACCCATAAGCCGTCAAGCTCCGTCACATCTCTCCGAAACGCTACTTCGATGCCCTTTTCTATGGCACAAGAGACCCCCACTGCAGCAAGTCAACAAAGCAATACCGGGTTGACACCGACTTCACAAAGTTTTCCTCATCCTCCGCAAATTAGCACAGAGCGGTCTAGCACTCCGTGTGAGGCTCCATACATGCAGTTGGGAGGCATAACATTTGGCACACTTCGAATCACCAACGGATCCCCAGCCCCAAGCCTTCCAGAGAAAACAGGAGAAACTGCATCCAAAGCAAGGCCGACAAAGCAGTTGCCTTCCGACACTCCGACACTCTCTTCGGATACACAGCTGCACGACGTGATGCCATCGCCGCAGCCAATCCGGGTAGTGGCTCCTCCCCAGCCGCAGCAACCTGGCAAGTCCTTTAGCGCACGTCTGCGTGCTCCTGGATATGCCGACAACGACTTCACCCCACGGGAGTCTTTTGAGATGGAAAACGGCAAAGACGAAACACTGCAGTCCGGGTCGCTACTTCATATTCGCCAAAGTAATTCCGTTTCTTCGCAAATCTCCAGATCCGACAGTGGATTTGGCTCCTCTATATCAGAGGAAGGCTTGGGCACCCGCCAGCCCCTTTCCCAATCTGACAGCGGTTACAGCTCGACTTTTTCTCTTCGATCCGTAAAGGGGACCAAGACAAACCAGGTTAATCGAGATCACTGGGCCGTCAACCAAGATGGCCTCAGTTTGGACTCGACCACCTCTTCCGACAACTTAAAACACAACTTCCATTCCGGCAATGCGCCATTGAAGGCGAATCAGGCGCTCTCTTCCCATTCACGCCCCAATGTTCTGAAATCTAGAAGGCGGGCTTCCTTCCAATCCCGTGCCAGTGACAACCACCGACGGCAATCTGCGGGCTATTTCGACCCCGGCACGAGCACTGGTGCGGGTGGCCATTTACGGAGCGAATCAGACAGTGCCGTATGGACCAGAAGCGTTCCAAGTGGCGATGATTTGGTGTCCGTGCCCTCTGTACCATGCGAAGTTAGGCAGAGCCTGCGCAGCCATATCGATTGGTTCCAATCTACCGCAAAGGGTCCTACAAAACGTACCATGCAGGATCGCAGAAAACTACAGACAATTGTCAGCGTGGACAGCCTGCGGTCGGAACAGCACGGTACGAAGATATGCCAGCCTCTCGATTCGTCGGGGGCACCCATCCCAGAGTTATCCTCTGAGCTGCCTGATTGTTATAGCTCTCAGACAAAAGCCCTTCCCTCAGTACCAACTCGCAAGGAATCCGTGAAGGCAGTTACACGGAAGCCCGTTAATTCGACGCTCCCTGTAAGCCAATGTCTCGAAAAAGGTCAGAAATCGCACAACACATACAGCTACCACGGCACGAATAAAGACAACATCGAAGAATTCGCTGCTACGGATAATACACGCTCAAGTGTTTCCGAATTGCCTGCATTTAAGAACCGCAACCACACGAGCGGTAAAATTCACAGCAAGCCCCTGATACCGTCGCCAGCGTTCCTAAACCACCCGCCGCCAGATCTATATGGTCATGCGAAGCCCGCATGCGAAGTAAAATCCGCGACTTCTATGCCAGACATTCGACATACACGAAAGCTGAAAGTTCCGCCACCGATTAGCTTGCGAAATCGCAACGCAAAGCAGTCAGAGGCTGTCGAGGCAACAGCGGCGGTCAAAAAAGTCGGTAGCTATGACCACATACATGACGCGCTTTGCCAGTCACCGACAGGTGAAGGCACCGTGACAGATGGCCCGCCTCTTGTTTACCGAAATGGTAACCGCCGTGGCTCCGAGATTTCCCTGAGCGAAGAAGGGTCGCCTTTTCGTGTCCTTCACAGCTACTATTCGCCGGCTTATAAAAATGCTCCCATCTGGAGCTAATTTTGGCCTGCATTAACCACGTAACTCTTATCATGTTTAGAAGTTTTATGACTGAATGAAGATACCCATGTATTTAATGTATATAGTATGGATAATCTTAATTTTTATCAGCAAAACTGATCCCAAGTGTGTCAAACTAAACAGAAATACCACGTCAGAGATCACTAAAAGTTATCACCCTTAACCGCCGGCTCAGTACGCATTTTTACGCTCGCTGTAGGCTGGTCCATCTACAATCTCAACGTTGTCTCTGCCTGTCAATACTGGGCTGCGGGAGCTTAAAGAGAGCCCTGGCACCTTGGCACCGCCTTCGTCAAGCGCCCAGACCGAAACACCAATCCAGTTGTCTCCATGGTGATTCAGAATTCCCTCTGGGACGGGAAACTCGGTTTGTGGGCCGAGGTTCTGCACGTATTTGCCGTACTGGAATCCGTTGACAAAGAGAAGAGCTCGGTAGTCTCCAGATGAGGTACTGTTGTCAAAGTTGAAGGCAATTGGGATGTCATACTTGTCGGAGGGAAGGTCCAAAGTGAGCTTGGCAGCGTAGCAAGCGACACCGACATGACCAATTCCCTCCATGGGGCTACCAGCCTCAAATTCATCCAGCGGTGGCGATGGGAGGTGGTAGCCCCGTCGCTCAAAGAACAAGCCGCCTTCGTTGAGCGGACCGCGGAACTTGTCCTCGTAGTCCTGGCCGCCGAGGTTACCCGTGATTTTCCACTGCTTGATGCGCGTGGTGCACCCAGACGGCGAGGAGAGCTTGTAGTCAAGGATGCCTCGTGGGTGCTTCATTTCGTCTTCACCTGGTACGAAATTTTCGTTGAGTCCGTTACTGTCCACGAGAATGGTGACAATGCAGTTGCTGCCACGGGTGAGCTTGGGCACGTCGTACACAGACACGCCGACTTCGTCGCTCGGGTTGCCCTTGTAGGAGCCGATAAAGGTATCGTTGATCCAGACACTGCTGGCGTAGGCGTAGCCACCCGAGGTGGTCAGGTCCAACTTTGATTCCTTGCCGTTGGAGGTGAAGTAGCCACGGAAGACGAGCATTCCCGTATTGAAGCCGTAGTCTGACCCGTATAGCGAGACTGGGGTCTTGAGCGGGGTGCCCTTGGGGTTGTTTGTGTAGTTTTGGTCTGCCACCGTCCACTTGGAGTCATCGTAGTCTGGCTGGATTTCTGGGACGGAGTCTATCATGTGCCAATCGAGCGATTTGAGATCTGGTAAATTGACGGTGGGAAAGTCAAGTTCGGGCTTCACAATCCAGTTGCCTAGCGAGGACTTTGTGTACTCTGTTTCCTTGCCGTTAATAAGGAGTTTAGAGACACCTTTGGGAGCGCCGATAATTTCCAATGGTGTTGATACGTTGAAGTCTGCCTTCACCTCAAGCGTTGACTCTTCCACATTCACGGACCGTACGAGGTATCCGCCATTGACAATGACAGTATCCGGGTTCATGATGGAGCTGCCGTATGCCGCGCCATCCTTACTATCGCCTGGAACCACTGGAACCCAGTAGTTGTATGCCGAATTGCGGTCTTAAGCTTGTCAGCAAACCTTGCTAATTTTGCATTGATTGCATTTTCTGAGACTTACCGAGCATGTAGATGGCAAGATCACCAAACTGTATCACCTGTCGTTCCGGCGCTGTCTCCCACTGAACCACAACCGACGAGTTTACGGAGTCATAGTTGACATGGGCTCCTTCAACATGGCTGAGCTTGAAGGGGTTCTTGATTGCAAATTCGTGTAGCTCGCCCGGGCCGCCATACATAATCACCAAAGTCTTGTCCTCAAACTTTTGCCATGTGAATATCTCCGCTGTCGAGTAAAGCAGCGTATGCTCCCCCACGGGGTAATCGGTAATGTGGATCTTGGAGTCCCTCCCGGACAGCGTCAGCTTGCCGCCGCTCTGGGGAATGTCCAGCGTCCCAGCCGAGGTGGGCAGCTTGAGCGTGTACGATGCTGATTCGGTACTTTGGTAGTCCGTGTGTCTGACCACGAAGAATTCTCCATATTCCTTGGCCCGCAGCGGCGTTATGGTAACACCCGAGGTGTCACTGTAGACGCCCTTGGTGAGGTTTCCAGGCGTCGTAGTGAGGTAACCGGGAGACACTCGCAAGAACTGGCCCTCGAGTTTAACTTCTGAGTACTTCTCGCGATCAATATAGCGGTCCTCTCTAATACTCTGTTTACGAATTAGTAGGCTGAAGATTGATTCTGCTAGGAGAGCACTTACGGCGCCATAGTCATAGGACGTGTAGCCGTTTGGATGTCCAAGATTACCCCAGTTGGTACCACCGAAAATCTGTCACCTAAGTTAGGCATAATCCCGTCACTTTTCCCGATACATTTACTACACTCACCATGTACAGGTTCAGTATTGTCACACCAGCTGCGAGGTTGTTCTTATAAAAGACCCTAGCGAACTCGTGGTTGACCAGTTTGGAGCACTGATCGAATCCAGGACCGCCAAAGGGGTCAAACGAGCCGCCTTGGAACTGCACTTAAGGGTTAGAGAACAATTTTTTACGGTAGATGCAATTATTACGTACCTCGACGAGTGAAAAGGGAGTCTTGGGGCTAATCTCTAAATGCTTCTCGTAATAATCAACCGGAAGGTTCCCAGCAGGCCAAGTGGATGGATTTCCCTGGGTTTGTTAGCTGTCACTGCAATGTCCTACATAATCAGCATCAAAACGTACACAGTCAAATCCTAGTGGGTATGCATCATGGCCCTTGGCATGCATTAGCTTTGTCACAATACGGCAATTTGCGGGTAAGAAGCACCTACATATATGTCGACGCTTCCGAGGCCAGTTCCCGGAGCGCCTGTGCCGCCAGCATAGGCGTCGTTATTGATTAGAGGAACAACGATACCGGCGTTTCTGGCCTGATCAATGACATATTGCAAATATTCTTTGTTCGGGAAAGGGATGCCTGAGCCTCTTGTGTACTCGTTTTCCGGCTGGAACAAGATCACGGGTCCGCCGTTTGTGATTTGCGCCTTTGCAATGATACTGCACACGTGTGCCATGTAACTGGGTCGAAATGTTAACAGATCAACCGATTTGTGCACAGCACTAGGTTTCTGTTGCTGTAACTTACTTATCCGTTGCATTGAGATAGTCTGATGCATCTGTCCTGAGTATTCCCTGGATTTGCTGTAGCCAGCCTGGGTACCCGCCGCCCGATACTTCCGCATTGATGTACGGTCCGGGTCTAGCAAGCAGGTAGATGCCGGCCTCTGTGGCCGCTTTGAAGAATGGCTCCAGAGCAAAGACGCCGTCTGCGCGAAACTCGCCAGGCTTTCCTTCTAGGAGAGCCCAGTCGACGTAGAACGAGACCATGTTGAATCCCATGGCCTTGATCTTTTGGAAAAGCTCGAGATACAGCGATGGCACTGGCAGGCGAAACGGATGCAGCTCGCCGGAGAACATCATGGCCCTCTCGCCTCGGATGAACAGAGAGTGGTCATCCCAGGTGACTAGATCTTGGAGGAGGTCTCTCTTCTCTGGATCCGGGACAATGCTGTACGATTGTCCGCCTCGGCCACCGAGCGTGAGCCCGTGGCTGAACGGTACGGCCAATGCCGCTAAAAAAAAGCCGGATAGCTTCATAATCCGATATGACCTCGGGTTTGCATAAAAGCAATGGTTCGCGTTAGCGGCTACAAGCAGGAACGCGCCTTTACTTAAATAATCCCATGGTCCATGCAACTCTTCTTAGCTACGGCCAGCTCCTTGTTCAGGATAGGAAGGTACGAGGTCGATGCGGAGTAAAAAGGACCGAACGTCGAGGCCAGGCCTCCATGACGCAAAGCGAGACGTGCATATCTACACGCTAGTACGTAGTACATGTAACTGCCTCGTTCGGGGGTAACGGGTCGCGACATCTTAGTTTGCTCGCTTGGGCGACGCCAATTGGTGCGGATGGACCAAAACTAGCCAAGTGCGTCCTCCAGGGGTCTTTGCAAGGCTTATAGCACCCATTGTTCCACGGTTGCATGTACTATGACATAGTGCTATAGCATAGGGTGACATCGCAGCATGCGAAGGCTATACAGGCTCCGAACGAGGCTAGAAGTCGGTTGCTACGATTGGACGTGGCTCCGGAAATTTGTCCGGGTCGCCTGGCGCTCCGCTGGATGTACTATGTAAGGTTGCATCGTCGATCTGCGGGGAACTCAGGTGCTTGGCGAGTCCATTTGCCGAGACTGCCGCTACTTGCTCTGCCCGTACTTCATTCGTAAAGCCGCTTTGTCGGATTGCAATTCTGCTGTTTTGCAGATGCGAATAAGGCATCGGGATCTGCCGTGTATAGACCGCTACTGGGACCAAGCCCATCTGTACCACCCTCCCCCACCACATTCACAGTAGCTTAGCTGCCGGGTCGGGTCCTGATGGCCAGCTTCTTGCATGAGGCTGTCTATAAACCCGACGGGTATTCCGTTGTGCTTCCAGACTTTACCATCCTTCATGACGAAGTTGACCTTGCGGAGAGCCATTTTGTCCTCTCGCGGATCGGCATCCAATGCGATAATGTCTGCGCGCGTCCCTTCGGCTAGCCAGCCAAATTTGTATCCGCAAGCTTCTTTGCCGCACGACTCCCAGCCGCCCATCATGCAGGCCTCTAGAACGTCCTCGACGGGTATGCCTGCATCCATCATGAGCTCCATCTCTTTGGCTCCGTCGCCGTGGCTAAAAGCACCCGTGTCTCCGCCGGCCGCGAAGCGAACGCCCATGTCGTAGGCCTCCTTGACTCTAGCTTTCATGGCCGGTACATCGCCTTTGCTCACTGCGTCAATGACAGCGATGGTCGGAACAAATATGCATCCGTTATCCCGCAACGCTTTAAAGGTTTCCGTGTCTCCCTCGTTGACATGCTCCACCGTCGTCACCCCGGCTTTGGCTGCCATGGTCGCTCCCCGCGCCGTACCTGCATGAGCGGCGACGGGGAGATTGGCAGCCCTGGCCTCGTCCACAATCGCATTCATCTCTTCCTGCGTAAACATGACTGCCGCAGGGTTTCTATCTGTCGGCGGAAACATGATTGGGTTGCCTGTGGTGGGGAAGCGCATTACCTTGCGCCTGTAGTCTGCGTAGAACTTTATGACGTCTGCGCCGTCTGCGACCCGTCTCCGGACGGCTCGCCTTACGCCGTCTACGCCGTCGCACGGATCGCAGATGGGAGGTCCGCTGGTACCGTTGGCTGAGTTCTCGGTACGGACCTCGTACGAGCCAGTGCTTGCGAGACAATGCGTGGCGACAAATAGCCGGGGCCCGGCGATGAGGCCACGATTCACGGTGTCGCGAAGACTGGCGTCAAAGGTGCCCATACCCTCGGTACCTAGGTCGCGATAGGTGGTGTACCCAGAGAGCAAAGCCCGGCGCAAGTGATTGGTGGCGCGCACTGTACGTTCAATGATGCTCTCATCGCGCATTTGCTCGAGAGAGGAGCGTTCCCTGGCACCGCGACGTTAGAGTACGAGTGGACTGTTGGAAAGACAACGCGCTGCGGTACCACTCACGAGTAGGCATGTAGGAAGACGTGCGTGTGGGCGTCCACGAAGCCCGGCATTACCACCTTTCGGCGGAGGTCAATATCGCCATCCTGAATGCCGGCGCTGACGCTGCTGCGCTGGATGACGGACACTACGGTTCCAGTGGTGGGGTCCACCGTTATCGAGATGTTTTCTCTAAAGGTCTTTGCCTTCGGGTCGAAGAGGAGCGACGTATGGATGGTAAGATTCTTGCTTGCCATTTTTTTCGTTTTTCGCGTGTCAATTGACAGTTGTAGGAGGCAATAATTGATACGCTACCCCGCAGAACAAATCAGGCTGGACCTGCTCGTTGGTTCGCAATTGTTCGGTCATGGGCTTGGCCGTTCTAGGTAGGTGTGTAAGAACGGTGCTGCGGGTAACAGCAGACTGTACAATCTTTCCACGACTGGCAATATAGTTATACAAGCATTGGTTGATAGATGGGCTTCATACGTCTCAACTGCACATACAATGAATACATGGGTAAAACAAGGCCAACACCTGTGATGCTGGGCGGCAACGATTACATGATGGGCGCGTACCGGAAGGAATCCTCCACAGACGCTTGGCGGTGTAGGGTAGGTCGGAGACACACGCCTTCTTCCAGTATAGAAAAGGCTTACATGTGTAGCCAACGCCGCGGGAAACAAGTTAATGATGTTATATAAGGGCAAGGCATAAGGCAGGCTATCGAGAAAAAAAAAATAGCCGAGCCGAAACCGCACGCCAGCAAAGCATGCAAGCTGTGGCCGGTGCCTCATGCAAGCCCTTTGTTTCTATTTCTATCCGGCCGGCGGACTCGGGCTTGGCTTGCGGGACGGCTAATGCAGTAGCGCGAAACCTTGCATTGGCTAAGCCTCCTGCGACCGTTGTGGGAGACGGGAGGCGTCGATGTGGTTGGGTCTAACGCACGATAGGTAGTTCCGTCCCAGTCTAGGCCTTTGATAACAGCTGATTTGCTACAAAATCTCTCACTTACAGTAATCACTGCGCGAGAAGCACGATGTCGGAGTTTGAAAGGTTTGCGCAAAATGGGCTTGGGCCTGAGCTTCTCCATTGTTCTCACCCTTGGGTCAATAGGCCCCCGACTCTCTGGTATGCTGAGCCCAATGGTCCATAGACACTAAGACATTGGGTAAATGGTCCGACGTACGCGCGTATCCCAATTCAGTACCGGCCATGGTAAAAATAGGGCACAGGTATTTTACTAATTTTTTTTTCGAGGCAAGAGACGGCGAGGCGAAGTGGTCTACCGAAAAGAAAAAAGAACAGACGTGCGAAAAAAAAAAAAAAAAGAAAAAAGAAGAGTCCTTTGGCAAGGTACCGTACTCCGTACACGCCCGATAAACAAAAACGCGCCAGGTTGGTGCTCAACACCAAAACAAACCCAAAATACTCGGCACTTGGCTAGCCATTGCTTCGTAGGTACCCAAGGCACCTGTTTTGGCAGCGCCAGATACCTACCTACCTAGTACAACTCGAACGGTTGGTGACAGACATCAGACAACCAACCCCCTGCCGTTGGATGGGCCGAAATGTCGCATGATGAGCCACCACTGCAAGTTGCTCTACCTGTGCGGGCCGCAAACTGCGCCCCCAATCGCCAGTACCGGTACTCGCCACGGTGGTACAGCACACAGTCACAGGCCCTTTTGGTGGCGTACCGTTGCTGATCTGCCCGTGAATACGAGTCTCACAACCCCTTCCCTTTGGTTGGCCGCGCCCCTGGTGGCACGTACTGCACACAAAACGGCACAGCGGCGCGCTGCACACCCCGAAGTTCGGCTGCTGCGCCTGCCTACCGTAAGCAAAGTGCCTTTGTCCGCTCCCTCCCACCACTTCGCCTTGACCTTACTCGTACTCGATTTTCTCTGCTGGATTTTCCTTTCGTTCTTCCTTCATTCGTTTCGTTCGTGCATCCTTTCTTCGCATCCTTCCATACAGGAATCTTAAGCCACGACGCAGCCTTTTTCTTTGCAACGCTGCTGCTATCGCTATCCATCTCGGGCTAATTTCTCTAGCCCGCCGCTCCGCTCCAGTCAACAGAGTGCGTGGGCGCCTTCTTGTCGTATCGGACTGGTTGTGTAGGCGTCGGGCGACCTAGCTACAACTAGTGAACTGTTTCGATACCGTACGAGTACAACACACAAATACAAGAAAGAAGGAAAACCAACAAGAAAAAATGTATTCGCGGCAGCTCGTCAGGCTGCTGCTCGTCGTTGCTCTGGTCGTGTGCATCGCCCAGGCATCATGGTGGGATGTCCGACCAGTCGGCCGCCGTGCCCTGGTCGGTAGGCAGGACCCTGGCGCTGGCGCTGACACGGGCACTGGCACCGGAGGCGCCGCCAGCGAAACGTCAAGCAGCGCCCAGCCAACATCGTCTGGCGGACAGGATCCGTCATCCACGCCGACGCAGCCAACACAGACCCCCACCGAGACGCCAACAGAACCGACGTCCTCCAAGGCCCCGGAGCAGCCGTCCACACCGTCCTCAACGCCAGTTCAGACGCCTAGCCAGCCCAGCGAAGCACCCCCCAGCAGCACCCCGGACACGGAGCCGACCCCTACGAGCCAGAACAACCAGCCTACGGAGAAGCCGGCTTCCTCGACCGTTGTTGAGGTCATAACGAGCCCAACCACGGATGGCGCCGCAGGGACGGCGTCCAACTCGCCTACATCGGAGTCTACACCTGGCCTTAACACGGACAAGTCCAGCTCGACGTCTGGCTTGTCCCCCAAGACGCGCAATACCGTGATTGGTGTTGTAGTCGGCATAGGCGGTGCCATTGTCCTTGGCGCCCTGGGCGTTGTGGCCTGGAGAATCTGGGGACGTAAAAAGGACTCGGAGGAGAGCGACGGCCTCATGGACTACAGCCTGGGGACCGAGGGCCAGGAAAAGCACGAGCCTCTGGGATCCCTCGCCTCCAACAGCCAGCGCACGCCCTTCCAATCCACACTGGAGAACTACCACCAACCGAACCATGTCAACGCCTCCTCCAACTTTTAAGAATTGAGCATGCCGGCAATCACTAGCATGAGCAAGTGTTTATGGATGACGAGTCAGATTTCGAGCACCAAATGACGAGCTGGAGTTGCGATAATGACAGCGAAATGTTGAGCGGAGACTGCCAGCGTCGCCGCGAGATTGGGCACATTTGGGCGACCGATGCTGGCCCTGGGGATTTTAAGTTTTTTTACTTTTGCGCATTCTCGTATTGTGATACCGTTTGCACCAAGCATAGCGAGCACTTTGTGGATTACTTGCACTTAGACTATACAACCCTTTAATAATACACCCTTTTATGACGAAGCCTTGTAGCCAATTACATCCAAGGAGCTGTGAGACGAGGCGGCATGACGTGTACGAGTACTCAAACTTGACTGTCCTTTACAGCGTTTGGGTTGTTACATAGGGCGGACCACGGCGAGTCTGGTTGTGTGGCAGACCGTACGAGGCCGACAAGAAAGTCAACACCCTTCCATGACAACAGCAATTCATACTCCGCTGTATTGGTTGGTCACGACGAGACGCACACTGCAGGAGTGTATCCATTGCTATTATCCTGCAGGTGTCACGATGGGACCTGAATAATATCTACAAAGTACGAGTTATACGATAGTCAAGTACTGTATGTCTTGATGCCGATTGTAACCCCACAAGATGGAGCCAGTGCTAGAGGATAGCAACGGAGTCTGATCAAGTTGTGGAGATGATGAATGGGATGCGCGGTGCTCTCAATGGCCGACGTATTATACAATAGCAAGCAGCCTTTGAACTATCAACACAGCATGCTGTCATCGGTTGATGCTCAACGGCACGTGAGACGAGAGCGGCGTAACTACATCACCATGGCATGTTCATGTCAGGATCTCTTCAGAGTGAGTTTCTGGGCCTGCAGCGGGTAGTATAGGTCAGGAATTCACTTTCACTATGCCGACAAGTATTATACCAATGGCCAGAAATGACAGGCCAGTTGCGAAATGGCGTTTCTGCTGTTATGAACCGGGCCAAATATTAACATAAAGAGTTGATGCAGCTGGTTCACTTTTTTGGGCGTCTCCAATCGGCCAGCAGCCAGCAGCCAGCAATGCTTGGCGCGCCCGACGGCACGGATCAGGAGCGGTCGGTGCCGCTGCACGCTGAAAGTTAATTTACTCGTGCCTGGTATTTAATGCTAGCCCAGTGTCCACGGCGGCCCATTGGAGCAACCATAGGTAGACAGCAGAGCCCCCGCAGAACCCTCTTTTTGCCGGGCTACTCGTAGGCAGTTCCCGCCGGGTTCCCCCTGTGCCTTAACCACTCTGGGGAGCGGGCTCGCTGGGCTGCTGTGGAGCAGGGACCGCCAAAAGTGGACGCCGCTCATTTCTCTGGTTCTCCGCGTGTTGTATGGTGTACCCTACGTAGGTAGGTAGTTGGCATACGAGTAAATGACGGCTTGTCATTGCGACTTGACAAGCCTAGCGTTTTGCTTAGTGACAGAGATGGCCTGGCTATGGTACGGCAGGTGCGTTTTGCCTGCACTGCTACACCATGCGACGCCCTGTACGGACTATGCTAGTTACAGAATAAGTAGCAGGCTTACGCCAAACCACAGTGCACCGGCCGCAATCCGTTGGGGGCCTCTCCCAGTTGGGCTCTCCTGCTCACGGGCCACCAGGCGGGAAAAAATGAAGAAGAAAAGAAATTTTGGCTGGCAGCCTCTATTACAGGGAGGGAGAGAGGGACATGAGTACAAGAGAGGTACCTGCATGACTGGCACCTGCATTGAAGAAGGATTGAATCATGGCTGGAGCGTGTTAAAGGATACCAATGTCTCACCCGTCCACATAAGCACATACGCGCGCCTCCAGGCAAGGCTCCCATGTATTTTTCATCAGTCTTCACCGCTTCAAACATCCTGGCACCTGCCTTGGTACAGGTAGGTACCTTTACCGTAGGTACTCGTAGTAAGGTACTTCCGGGCCCCATGCTGGAGCGGCGCACTTTGACGGGCGGCGGGCCCTTCATTAAAGACAGCGCCGCGTGAAGAAAATTGAAATTTAGTTGCCCAACGGGACACTCTGTCACCAATTAGGCTTTTAGGGTTGTGCTCATACGGCAAGGACGGAACAGAAGATGTATCTGTAGCGGATGGGCGAAAACCTTGGTGTTCCTAGGTAAAGGTAATGGCCCAAGTACTAAGACGTACGTACAGAGTATCGTAGCCAGTACTGGAGCTAGCGGCTGTAGACCAAATGTTCTTGTCAAGTACCGATCACTTAGCAGTACTAGAGAGAGGTATGTCGGTTGGTACTAGTAATGGACAAGGAGACTACATATACTGGCGGTGGACTCGCCCATTTCTCGCGCGTGTTGGGAGGGACCACCTCCAAGTTATAGGCCGATTTGGTGGCTGGGACCACCGTCATCCGCCCCGTACTTAGTACCTTAGGTATCGTCCATCCACCCACCCATCTCCATCCCCCCCCAACCTCCAATCCCGTTCCGCCGTTCGCCTCGAACCATCTCTTCGCAACCTCGGTCGCGACTGTGCTACACTTCAATGTGTCCGGCCGCCTCGACAAGTCTCGTTTTCTTCTCAGTCTAGCTTCTGTTTTTCGATGCCTTTGTCGTTTGCATAATACCCCGGTGGCCTGGTACCGCTTGCTCCGTCATAAAGGCCCTCTCTCCTACTAATTAAAGGGGACCAAAAAAAAAAGGGTGGCTTTACAATCGACGCGTCGCGTACCCACCTCGCCTCCTAAAAGACGACTCCCTTTCCGACTCTTCAGGGCATCAAATCGAACACGAAAGTGGACTTGATACGAGTGAAGAGACTCAGTGGCAGGCGACAAGTCCATCGTCTGCGCTGATCTCAGCTGGTGAGATCCTTTGCCCATATTCCTCTCTCGCCGGGCGTCCTCCCTCCCGCGCCGCCTGGCTGAGCCATCGCTGGAACGGTCATTGACTGACGAGGACTTGTCCCCTCTGCCGCAGACTCTCCGCTACGACGTCGTCTCCGAAGCCGTCGACGTCCAGCCCTCCTGGTGCTTCTGCACTGGACGGTCCTGGAGACGCCCTGCCTCAGTATCCGCCGCCAAAGTCGCCCGCCCTGTCAACGGCATCCACGGCTGACGGCGACGACGCGGACCTCGAGGCTTCCCCGTCTCTACCCCCGCTCCCGGCCCCGAAGCTCCCTGACCGAGTCTCGGCGCTTCTGAGATCGCCAACTCAAGCAACCGGACACGAGGCCCCCTTTGAGACCGCAAGCTGGGGCTCTCCCTACCCGCCTTCGCACCGCAACCTCCGTCGGCAAAGCTTCAGTAGCGATCTGTCCGACGACTCGCCGCTGCACCACCTTGCCATCGACACCCCGTTCCTGCGTCCCGCGCCAGAGCTGTCGCAGCCCGAAGCCGACTCTCGCCAGCCTCTCAGCGCCGCCGCCGCCGTTCTTGCCAATAGCGCTCGTCGCAGCAACCGAGGCTTGACGGAGGATTGGATCCGAGCGCATACTGCTGGAGACGTCAACATCGAGCCGCGCCTTTGGTTCAGCGACGGAAGCGACAGCGAGCACTCTTCACTGAGCGGCTCCGATCTTGCTTGGCTGGACGAACGCGATTCCCGCACCCCCAGAGCCGTCAAGGCAATCAAGGCCGCCTCGCGCAAGCAGTCGCGGCATCCCCGTGCCAAGTCGAGTCTCGAAACACTAAAACCCGGTGACGGCCACGACATCAAGCTGGGTAACACAACGAGCATGTCAAATACCGAGCCCGAGACTATGCTCGAGCCGGTCTCCAAAGCCCCTCCTCAGCAGGACGAGTCAACCGGCTCCCCTGCAGAGGAGGGTCCTCTACCACCTCCTGCAAATATGCCCGCCGAAGTTTTGTCAGAGGTGTCTGGAAACGCAATGGCCGCAAAGCCCGACGCGGCCCCCGAACAAGCTGCGCCCCCCACCACGCCGAAGAAGTTGACCCATAAGCCCCTGCCAAAGGAGCCGCCCATGACACCTAGGATCAAGAAGAAGGTTCCGTGGAAAGGGAAGAACATCATGATTCTTGTGCCACGTGATGATGAACGCGGCATGCCGGGGAAGAGCCCGATGCCCTTGCGCCCCGACGAAACCAAGCGCATGTTTGACTCATGGAAGGAACTAGGATACAGCGTTGATGGCTTCGATCTTCTAGTCGAGGGCTATCAGCCGCCTGGTACGGCCGACGCCCAGAGCAGGGACTGCTGGCCGGCGGCCGAAGATATGGTAGCTGAGCGCTCTACTGGCAAGTATAAAGTTACTTTGCCCGATCTGAATGGTGAGAACAACTCTTTTTTTATATAAGCTCCTTTCCCTCTAGCATCTAGCCTCCACTGTAGGTTCATTTATCACTGACAACTCTCGCAGCTTGGCAAAACTATGTCAATGAGCTCCAGGAAGCAAAACTGCGTGCCCTAGGCGTCTCATTGCCTGACGAAGAGCCACCAGCCCCTTCGGTCTCGCCTTCGCTTACCAACACGTCGCGCCAGGCATCTGCTCAGTATCCCGCATTGCCTTTCTCCCCGCCCATACCGACCTCATCTGCTTCCAGCAACCCGGGATTTGCCTTCCAATCACAACTGCTATCTGGTGCTACTTCTACAACCCAGAGCCCCGGTATCACATCGCCGATACCATTCGCCAACATGCCTAACAAGTTCAACCCTCGCCAATCTATCTCACTCCCCGCCGGAAATTCTCCTTTCCAGCAAATGCAAGGGTGGCCAAACCAAGCCGGTATCTTACAAAACTTGTCAAGAGGCGACTCGCCATCCCTCGCAAACTTCAACGGCATGATGTCTCCTCAATCGCCTTACGATATGGAAGGATTCCCGACCTCTGCGAGCCCCGCGTTGAATGCGCATCAGAGGCACCAGTCTCTCCAATATTTCCCGCAACAGCTGGCCAGGGCCTCGCCGCAATTGCAACAAGTACGCGAGGATGAAGAGGAAGACGCAGCCAACATCAGCAAGAGCCCATCCAAAACTCCAGAGCCGACAAAGCCAAAACAGCCCAGCTTCCAAGCTGAAATGCGCGACGCCGAGTATCACTTGGAGGAGCAACTGCGCCACCAACTTGAGCATGAGGATTATAACCCGCAGACTCAGGCGGACGTTTCGACCAACAACGAGAACTTGGCAACAGCACATGACCGACAGGCTTCTGGCAATCTGGCAGTGTCTGAACACTTTGCAAACGACCCTGCGAAGCCGGTTGTTCTTCATCATCCACGCCCTCACAGCCGAGGACAGTCGGTGTCTCAGAACTTCTTTGATGTAAAGGAAGGCGCAGATGAGAGCACCAAGACAACGTTTGATCGCTTGAACCGCATTCCAGAGTCTGCCAAGAGCGGACAGGATGAAAGTTACGAGATCGAGACGAACCCTAGCGACCTGGGTACTCCTGTGCAGGACTACGAATTCAGCGCGGCACTTGGCCAGCACCAAAAAACGGCGTCAACTACGAGCAACCCCTGGAACGAAGCAGCCGAGGCTGCGGCCGAAAAGTCCATGGACCGACGCTCGAGTCACGGTAGTAAGCCTTCGGTGTCCAAGCTTAATGTGCAGGCGCCCGAGTTTAAATTTAACCCCACGAGCAATTTCACTCCCGGACAGTTTAATTTCTCGGCGGCCAGCTTCCAGCCTACCAACTTCCAATCTGGCATGGACACTGTTGTTGCTCCTGCTAATACCACATCTCCAGTCTTTGGCTCGGACTCCTTCTCCAGCTTCACTGCCAATGCACCTTCATTTGCACCTGGTAAAAGCGAATTCAGCTTTTCCACCAGTGGTCCCAAGTTTCGCCCTGACGCACCCTCATTCACACCATTCCAGTCGCTTGCCAGCTCACTCACCAACCCAACCGTTAAGGGCCACCAAGGGCGTACTGATTCAATATTCGGCAATATTAAGATCAACCCTAGTGAGATTGTGCGCCCTATGAAGAAGTCAAAGGCAATTCCTATTGTCAGGCCGTCTAGTAGCGCGTCTGCAAGGTCTCCAAGAGGGGAAGCCTCGGATCGATCAGACGGTGAAATTCTTGACGATGCCGATGGCCGCTTAGCCAGTGATGAGTCTAGAGTAAAGCGAGCCAGGAGTGCGGCACCAGAGGGTAAGGATATTGCCGCATTTGCACAGATGCCAGAGGCCCCGGAAACGACGACAGAGCTCGAGAGTGAGCCTAAGGCTGTCGACGGGCAGGGCACATCCGATGCGGATGACAACAATAATTTGCTCGTGGACACGTCCATGTCTTCTGCGATTGCATCCGAGCAAGCCGAAACCAAGCAGACAACAGCTGCGCCGTCTGTTGCGTCGCCAGCCGAAGATCTTGCCCATCATACGAAGGCCCGTCCCTCTCTTGACGCGTTCAAGAAGTCGATGCACAAGAATTCTCTTTCTGCTACTGCCATCCCTTTTTCACCGGGTGCTGCTTCGTATGGCGAAGAGACGCCCGTCAAGGAGCCTACAGACTCGACTCCTGCTGCAGCTGATCAGGGGCCCGAACCAAGCTCAGACGCAACCAGAAACAAGGTATCTCCCAGAGTGCCTGACGACTCCCAATTCTCGTCACCGGCACCTAGAGTCAAGGCGAAGGGTCTGGCAGCCTCGAGATTCGCAACCGCGGAACCCACTCCAGAACCCCAACCTGAGCCAATGTCCGAGCCTGAGACCAAGCCGGAAGCCCCAGCAGAGCCCGAAGCCCAAGAAGAGCCGCAAGCAGAGCTACACAATGTGCTACCAGATGAGCCACAAGATGAGCCACAAGATGAGCCACAAGATGAGCCACAAGCCGAACCTGACGCTGAATCCGAAGCCGCCATCGAGCAAGATACGCACGCTTTGGATAAGGAAATTGAGCTCGTTCTACCTTCGGTTGAGACGGAAGGAGACCTCCTTGACCTCGGCGATGATGCTGCGGACAACAATGATGGCGAACCGACTTTCGAAGAAATCGACGCCGTCATGCAGCATCTCGAGAACGACCCAACGATGGGAGTCAACAAGTCCATGGAACGCTCCAAATGGAATCAACCCAAGCAAACTACTTCGCGGCAGACTTCTTCCCAGCTGCGTGCCATGGCGAACGAATTTGTACCGCAGTTCCAATCCTTCTCTCAGCCTTCTCAGGAGGAAGAACGCCATGTTACGGAACCTTCTGCGGCCTTGTCAAATGGCGAACTTGACGACCCATTCGTCGATCCTCCACTGAGCCGACAGTCTCCGGAAGCGTTCAACGAGTTTGATGAGGGCCAAATTCAAACTGAGCCTGCAAGCGATTGGGAGGCAGCCTTCTCTGAAGACGAGCATTCCAAACTTGAGAGCCGCTCTCAGTTCTTTGATGGGCGCGTCAATGAGATCGTCGGCAACTTGCTGGCATCGCGGCTGGGCCCTCTTGAGAAGACTCTGCTGTCCATTCAAAATACGCTTGGAGCCAGGGATCGTCATACTCCGCCTTCTCGACGTGGTATGAGGGGCACCTCGACTGAGATGCAAGAGAGTGATGCCGATGATGAGGACGACGAATTAGTCATCCACCGCTCCGCGAGCCCTCGCAAGGACCGACGAATGGACCAGATCCGCGCCGCGGTGACAGAAGCCTTGTCGGCACAACGCAGCCAGCCAGCACCTACTGAAACGGTATTTGCGGATGCTTCCACGGTGCTGAATGCGTTGGACGACCTGAAGAAGCATCTTGATAGTGGCAAATTCTCTAATGCGACACGAGAGGTAAATGACGAGGTGGTAAGTGATCACCTGCCATCGCGACAGGCCGATGAGGACCTCCTCGCCAAGCTCGAAGAGCTTCAGGGCAAGCATAGCGATCTCGAGCAGCGCTTTGCTTTTGAGCAAGGCAAGGTGGAGAAGGAGGTGTCCGAGAGGCGAACCGCAGAGGATGCCGCTGCTGAGCTTAACCGCAAGCTACAGGCTGCTGAGACTCGTGTTGAAGTCGAGATCATCAACCGAAGCGTCTACGACCAGAGGGTTGCCGACCTTGAAGAACGCTTGAGACTGCAGGAAGAGAAGACTGAAGAGGAGTTGAAGCAGCGCCGTGCCATAGAAGACAAGCTATGCGAGGCGCAGCGTCAAGTTAAAGCTGCTTCGGAGGAAGAGACCCGCCTCCATGATACTCTGGAGGAGCGCGAGCGCAGAATCAAGGAGCTTGAACAGAATGGTGGCAAGCGAGCAATCCGCATGAACCTTCTCGAAGCAGCCCAAAACAACGCCACCCAGTCCCAGTCAGAAATGACAAACAAGGTCAATGCCCTGGAAGCCGACCTCAAAGAAGTTCGCCAAGACAATACGCACTGGCGTTCCGAAGCCCAAAGAGCCGACGAAACCGCTCGGCGCGGCGCCGGCGAACTCGCCCATGCCGTTGAGGAAAGCAAGGCACTTCAAAAGCCCCTCGACACTCTCACTGCGCAGCTGCAAGAAAATGAGCGCCTACGCGAGTCTTGGCGCAGCAAGTTTATGTCTCTGCAGGACGACATGGGCCAAGCTGCCCGTGACGTTGCCGAAGAGAGTGCCAGGCGTATTAAGAAAGATCAGGCCATGATTGCCAGGCAAGAGGTCTTGGATGCAAGACTGCAAGCCGAAGCAAAGACTCGTGAGCGCCTCGAAGTCGAAATGGAACGCCTCCAGGAAAACGAACGATCGGGCATGCGCGCAGTTAATGAGTGCAACAGACTCGAGACACTTCTGGGCGAGCTACGCACTGAGAACCACAAGCTTCACGAAACTGCCGCAAGATATAAGCGAGAGTTTGATGAGGCAAGAGAATCGGGTGCCAGTGAAGTTAAGCGCACCCGAATGAACATGCAAGCTGAAGTCGACACCGCCAACAATCAAGTAAATATTGTGCGCCAGGATCTGGAAGAGCAGAATTCGAAGCTGCGCACTGAACTTGACAACGTGCGTCTTGAAGCGGACACGGCCAAGGAGCGTCACGAGATGCTTCTCGAGGAAGCTCAGTCCAGCAAGAAAGAAGAGTTGGATGAGCAGCGCCGCAAGTACCAGGATGAGATGGAAGACTTGCAAGCTCGCCTCGAACGTCAAGCCAACAATGCTGTGGAAGATGGGCAGAGGACAGAGGAAGCACTCTTGGAACGCCTTAGCTTCTCATCTACCAAGATGGAGCACCTGCAAGACCGCATTGCTCATTTGGAGGACAAGCTGGAAATCTCCAAGCAAGCTGCTGCCGCTGCCGCACAGGCGGCGAAGGCTGCAGGCGTTGAACCAGGACCTGCCGCTGCTCCAGTTACTACTGCCCGATCAACTGCTGCTAAGACAGAGCTCCCTGAAAAGATTTCGCCACAAGCTCTACGCGAATCTATCATGGTTCTTCAAGAACAGCTGCAGGCCCGCGAGCAGCGCATTGAAGAGCTTGAGCTGGACATTAGCAAGCTTGACCCTGAAGCGCCTTCCAAGATTGCCAAGCGTGATGATGAGATTAGCTGGCTCCGTGAACTTCTTGCTGTAAGACACGGTGATCTCCAGGAGATTATCACTGCTCTGTCTGTCGAGAATATCGATCGTGAGCGAGTCAAGGATGCTGCCATCCGCCTCAAGGCGAACCTGCAGATGGAAGAGCAAGAGCGCGAGCGTGCTATGAATGGAGGTTCGGCTATCACCCTGCCCAACATTGCACAGAGTATTCAGGCTGCTACACCTCGAGTAGCGCAAACCATTGGCTCGTCTTTGACCGCGTTTGATAAGTGGCGAAAGTCCAGCCAGCCTTCTTTTCTCTCAGGCGTTCTAAACTCCCCAGCTGGCGGGCACAACAACACGCCTTCCAAGAGCAGCGGGCCTTCGGCGCAGCAATCCAATGTTCTCAGCGGCCTGCTTACACCCCCGGCTTCTGGCTTGCGCCAAACGCCGCTATCCGACAGCCGCGCACAGCCAACGGCTTTCGCCAGCACGGGACGCCGGTTCCCATCGCAAGGGAGCACGCAGAGTCGGGAGCGCGGAGATTCGAGCTCGTCTGTGCAAGTCGGGAAAAGAGTAGCTACTGCTGAAACAACGCCTCCACGCCGACAGGAACAGCAGGTTGCGGACCCGGTGACGCCGCCTATGACGATGCAAAGTGGCTATGACTCGGACGCTCAGCCTGGGGATTTCGATGATCACGACTTCTTCGAAGATTAAGCCTCCTGGTGATACACGCCTTCCGCCCTGAGACAGCATTATCCCTATGAAGCACACCTTTATAAAACCATTTCCTATGTCATCAATAACATTACAAAAGCAATTCTCCACTGACTTGGAGAATGGGCCGAGCGAAGGAAAAGGAGGGCATGCAAGACGGACACGTGGTTGGACTTGACTGGGAACATGAAACTGAATGATGAAGGCGGGTTTTACACGCTGCACGTTCGGGCTTCTTCAGACCAGCTGGATTGCGCATTTAGAAAGATACCCCCTTGATTGGATTGTTTATGAGCTGCAGGCGAGCCGTCTACCCACGTCAGATTGGACTTGCAGTGGTGTAGACGGCGAAAAGCGAGGTCTAGTCGATACGTTGTTGCTTTTTGAGGTTCTGCAAGTTTTTGTTTTTGGCCTTTATACTGTTCTCAGATTGAACTGCACTACTTTGTCTTTCTTGACATTCATTTTTTCCTTTGTCTTTTTTCTCTTTTACCTGTTTCTTTCTTTCTTTATGCATAGCGAAGTGGTTGAGAGCAGTGGTATACAAGTTATTTGTGGAATTTTTTTTTTTTTTCCCTTGTTCATTTCATCCAAACTTCACTCGCTTATTTTTACGGGTGTCTCTTTTTTTAGATTCCGGAAAAGGGAAACTGTTTCTTCTTGATTGGAACAAGCCTTCACTCTGCAGAGAGTATATATAGTGTAATACAATTTCTTTACTGCAATCATGTGTAGCCTGTGCTGTGGTGGCTTGTACAATAACGTGGTGATGCGGCGGTATGAGTATCACGATTTCACATGTATTGTAGAATTAATGGCGCGGCCGTATAGTGTCTCATTCATCATGCTGTAGAGGTGGTTCTATATTATCCAACTAGTGACTATGAACTACTTTTGTTGTTAATTGTTGTTAATTGTTGCTGAGCAATTTCTCTACAGCCCACTTGACGGAAAAGTTACGCAGGTCCGAGTAGTGCTGGCCAACGCCGACAAAGAGAACGGGGACATTGGTCGCGTGCACCAGGCTGACAAGCGCACCAACCATGTCGCCGACAGTGTCGCACTTGGAGATGATGAAGCCGTCGAGGGAGCGGACGGAGCCGAATGCGGCGTTGAAGTTGCGCGCTTGGGCGACAGAGTCGGTGCCGACAAGGGCCTGTAAGGTGTTAGATTAGGTGTTGAGAAACGGGTTAGAGGTGTATAAGATGCAAACATACCTCGCCAACCATGAGAATCTTGTCTGGTTGGGCAAACTTGGCAAACTTTTCGAGAGACGACATGAGGCGTTGATCGTTGTGACGGCGGCCGGCCGTGTCAATGAGGACGACGTCGAAGCCCTCCTGCGCGGCGTGGGAGACGGCGTCCTTGGCAACGGTGGCGGCGTCTTTGCCGTAACCCTTTTGGTAGAGCTCGACCTGGCCGCCGCCTTCTCTGGCTGTGAGCTCCTTGAGGTTGCGAACGTGCACGGCGAGCTGTTCGACGGCGCCAGAGCGGAATGTGTCGCCCGCAGCAATGAGGATCTTGTACTTATTCTGCAGTAGGAAGTAGCAAATCTTGGACAGGTTTGTTGACTTTCCGACGCCGTTGACGCCGACGATAGACATGACGTAGGGCCGGCGCTGGCGGAGCGATGTGGCTGGTGGCGAGGTGATTGTGTCGATGTCGCGCAGGAGGTCCATCGAAGACGTTGGTGTGAGCATCTTAGTGAGTGAGGCCTCCATGGCGGTTTGGATTTTGGCATTGATTCCTGCGTCGCCGTGTTAGTAAAGAAGTCGCGGCGCACTGGTGAGGATCGCAAGTGTGCAGGGTGCTTACCTTCAAAGTTGCCGGTCTTGGTACCAATCAGCTCCTTTTCAACTCCTTCGCATAGACGAACAGCCGCCTCTCGTGCAACATTTTTGCGCAGCAGATGGTCCTCCATGCCCTTCATAGCCTTATCCAAGTCGTCTCTGGTCAACGTCTTGCCGCCAACCACGTTGCGGAACAGGCCACTGATGGCGTTGACGCCCGAGCCCAGCAACCCCGTCTTGGATGACGCAGCTCGTGCCGCGGCTGCCTTTTCTGCTTGCGCCGATGCAAGAATTCCTTGCACCTCATCGCCGAGATCTCGCAAGACGAATTTGCCTTTGGCAGAAGTGCCCCACGTCGAAGAATCTACTGCATCTACAGAACTAGACGCGCCAACTCCTGCACCGTCTGTATCGCCTGCGCCTTGCGCTGAGTAGTCCAGCTGGACATCGTCGTCCTCATCAGCGTAGCCGTCGGCATCCCACTTGCGGTTTTTCTTTGCGGACTTGCCGCCCTTGCCTGCTCGCACCGACTCATCGCCCGACGATGCTGCGCTGTTTTTGGCTTTGCGAGCTCTTCGCGACATTTTGGCCACTGGCCCAGCTTTCGCGACCATCAAGTTGCTGCTGCCTGGCGTGGAAGGGCGTGATGTATTCGGAGTAACGATTGGCGTTGATTCTGTCGAGCCCTCATCCTTGGCACCAGCGCCGTTGGGTGCGCGACCTCTGTACGTGAGTCCGGCAGCTGATGCTCCAGCATCGTTGCCAGCCGCAGTCGCCGTGTTTTCGTCCAATGCGAACGCGGGGCCTCCTGCGCTGGACTTGTCAAGTTCCTTGAGCTGCTGGTCAAAGTAGTCGTCAAATCCATGGCATTCCACCAGCGTTGTGTGAGGTTTCTTGAGCTGCTCGCCGTACAGGCCGACGAAGATTGTGCGGATGTTATCGACGAGCTTATCGACCCAGCTCAGGTGTAGGAGGGAGCGGTAGACGACCTATTGTTTGCGGGGTTAGCAGCTACTTGCAACATAGAGAGCACCAAGGCGGCATGTAGAATTGACGGGACGTACAACAAAGATGACGCCGAGCTCCTTGACCATGGCCCATTTGAGGGTATGGTGGTCCGTCTTGTAGGCTGGGTTTGCGGCGGCTGATTGTGCGCTTCGGAGGGCCATGCTGGCGCCTTTTTCTTCAATAAAGGTATCGGCGATGAAATTGTTTATGACGGATGGGTTGACAGGGGCGTAGGACCTCGACCAGAGGACCACGCCCGAGGTTGTGACAATCTCGAATGTGTCGAGCATAGCGGGCGAGAGCGAGTCGACAAGTGTTTGCTGTCGGCCGAGACGAGCGGGCGGAAACGTCGAGAAAGAGAGGAGATTGGAGCTGGTCTGGTGCTGGTGCTTGTAGAATCGCCTCGAGTGAAGAAAGGGGAGCGCAACCTAGGGTTGCAAGAAAAGAATAGTCGACGGCGTCAAACAAGATTGCACGTTGAGCACTGCCGACGAACAAGACGTTGGTTGTCCTTGAGAGGTCTTGTCGGAGCTGCCGTACTGACTGCGGGCCTATCCTTATCAGGGTCCCTTTTTGGCTTTGGTTAGCCTGAAAGTGGTCTCTCTCGGTAGCAGAAGCTCCGTATCACGTGGAGATAATGTACATGCATGGCTGTCTTGACCCCAAAAATCCACAGTGTGGCCGCCCGCCCAAGGAGGCTGCGCCTGCCTCCACCCGGCGCTGGTGGCGGAAAGCCTGGCAGAGCCAGGCCTGGCAAGGGGAGGGCGAGGCACTGCAGCTTGCTGGGGGCCCAAAAAATATTAATAGGTGGCCTGCCAAAGCGAGGGACCACATGTCCTGAAGCGCGCCGCACAAGGCGATCTGGCCAGGTACCTTAGCCTGCTGGCAATTTACTAGCACAAGCAAGGTACGAGTCCTCGTAGCTTCAACTTCAACCATCTGGCCCCTCCAACATCGGCACCGCGACCACCATCCTAATTCCCACGCGCACGACCTTCCGCCGTCTCTCCTGCGAATCTATTCCCTCTCCGGCTACCCTTCGACAGCCGCATCGGCCATGCAGCGAGCAAATTACGGGCAATCGCCCCCGTTGCACCACCCGGTGCCGCAACACGTTTCTACAGTTCCGCAGCTGAGGTCGCCGCCTCCTCCTCCTGGCTCCGCGCAGTCGCAACAAGGATACGGCGGCAACCCGTACCAGCAGCAAGGAGGCAATGCTGGCAATGTCTTTGGTGCCTATGGCCAGTTCATGAACGATCCCACAGCGCAGGTTGCGGCGCAGTTTGGCCAGACCGCGTTCAAGCACGGCCAAGAATACGTCGAGCAAAATGTACGCTGGCGCCTCGATGCCTTCCATTCCCCTCGCCCTTGTCCCGACCACTCTGCTAACTGCTTCGCTTCCCCCTTCTCTAGTTTGGTCGATACGTAAACGTCTCTGCGCTAAAACACTACTTCAACGTGTCCAACTCGTACGTCGTCAACAAGCTGTTCCTCGTCCTCTTCCCCTGGAGGCACAAGCCATGGTCCCGCAAGCAGGCCGTCGGCGCCAACGGCCAGGAGGGATGGTATCTGCCTCCCAGGGACGACATCAACAGCCCGGACATGTACATCCCTGGTACGTTCATATCTGCTCATTGTGCCGCGGTCATGTCTCCCACTCGCTAACATGCCATCTTCCAGCCATGGCACTCGTCACCTTTATTCTACTATCGACCCTCATTGCCGGCCTACGAGGCGATTTTCAGCCCGAGCTACTCGGCTACACAGCGACCAAGGGACTGGTGGTGGTCATTGTCGAGATCTTTGCTCTGAAGCTGGGGTGCTATCTCTTGAGCATCTCCAGCCAGTCCCAGCTCTTTGACTTGATTGCCTACTCCGGTTACAAGTTTGTCGGCATCATCATTACCATTGCGGTTGCGGAGATTGTCAATGGCGGAAAGGGCACCGGCGGCTGGGCTGGCTGGGGAGTCTTCCTCTATACGTTTCTAGCCAACTCCCTCTTCCTGGTAAGTTTGCGCCGCCCGAATCATGCACGAGGCTCCGCAAGAGGATTGGCCAGCTGACCGTTGCTGTAACAGATGCGATCTCTAAAATACGTCCTCTTGCCCGAAACATCCGGCAATACCGGAGCGCCCATGCAGACCGACTCGCGCGCCAAGCGTAACCAGCGAACGCAATTCCTCTTCTTCTACTCGTACATTGTGCAATTCTTCTTCATGTGGGTTCTTACCCGAGCTTGATTGAGAAGCCTACAGCCGGACACGAGCATGGACATGATCGAAAACAAACCACACGTCGGCAGGAGGAGCGCTCGTACCTATCGGGACCTATTCGCGTTCCTCAGGCGCGTTTACTCGTATATCTCGAGCCCCACTTGCGTTACGCCACGGTGCGCCGTTGCAATGAGATGAGCTCATTCGAACCCAGAACACAACAACCAGGCGCGCGCACTGCCGTATTGTCAGTGTCCCGCGGTGCGTAATGCGAGAGCCTGCGGACCTGGCAAGACACTAATAGAATAATACCAATGAGAAATGTAATAAAACTGAATTGAGCATCGGAAGAACGTCCTACTGTTGTATAAATGTGCTTTAGTGCGGAGCCCAGCTTCCTGTACTTTGGGTTTAGGTGGCCTCCAGCGAGCCTGACTATGAAAGGGATACAGTACTCCGTGCAGGCGTACATAATTAAAAACCAGGTGGGCGACTAGAGTCAAAACCTATTTTAAGCTTCCTCTCTTTCAATGAGCTGTTAATAGCTGCTGAAGCTGGATAGATCTGCCAATAGAAGACGAGCGTTGACATTACTCGCATGAGCCGCCTAACCTACACGTGACGGCTGGATCCGAGCGCGTCGTCGTCCATCACACCACCACCAAGAACACATCTCCGAAAATATCCCCGTTCAACGAGCTACTTTCTTTCCTTCCTTGTGGGTGGTTTTCTATTTATTACTGGCTCTCCGAATAAGAAATCTCTCTTATCTTACTACGGTTATTCCTATTTTTGATATTCCTCGTTGCCCTCCAAACCGCATTACACCATGTCACGCTCACCTATGATGGCGGCGACGCTGCAGTCCACGTTCCTGGCGGCATTGAGCAGCATCCTCGCGCAAACCATAACCGCCTATAAACATCAGGTACGAAGAAGAGACCCCTTTCCCGCTTCATCCGCTTCTCCGGCTCTTTTTGCAGCTGTCTTACTAGAAAATCATAACAACTAATCCATCACGGCGCCTTCTTCCTTGGAATAGACGTCATGGCTAATAGATTGGATCCCCGTCTTTCAATTCGTGCTCTTCACCATGATTAGTACGCCACCCAACTTTCTCTGGTAAGGCTCCATATATATCCAGCGACCCTGTCCTCCGCTGCTCTGTCCATGCGTATGACGAAGGTGTGCCGTCTAACCAAAAACGTTCCTTGGGATACATAGGCAAGAATATCTGGAGAAGACATTCCCGTCCAATCCCGGCCCAGTAGTCCATCCTAAAAAGACCGACGACAAGGCCCCGGAACCACGGCTGTCCAAGCGTAACACCGTCGCCAAGTTTGTCCTGGACCAGACAATCGGCGCAGCCGTCAACACCCTTCTCTTCAGCACGTTTATGCGCTCGTTGCGCATGGCGTCCCCCCACGCCCTGCCCGTCACCAACTTCACCAAGGCAATCGACTTTTGGGTCAGCCCCGGTGCTGTCGACTTTTCTCGTGTGGACTTCAACCAAGTTCTGGTAGCCTCATTGGATGAGTTTTGGCCACTGATCTCTGCCGGCTATAAGTTATGGCCGATTGTCTCTCTCATCAACTTCTCACTCGTAAAGTCTGTTCAGGTCCGAAATCTAGTGGGTGCTGTTGCTGGCGTCGCTTGGGGTGTATACATTTGCCTTGTAACGTCGAACTAGGGCATAACTAGTGGGTGCAAAGTTGGACTCCGCCGGCGTGCTTTCCTGCTGCTTCGCTTTTCCTCAATTACTTCTTACGCGTGGGCTAGACAACATCACGATGCAGTGGTGACTCGCATACAGCAGGCGGCTTCTTCGTGGGGTCGCAAAAATAGACGTGCACATAAAGCTACATTCATCGCTATGCTATTCGCCGCGTGCTTCTGTAACATCTATACACTGTACCCCAGTCTAATATCAATGTCTGCCATAATTTCTGGGAAGTGTGGCGTCTTCGGCTGGCATCGCTTCTACGGCATAAAAACAACGCTCTAACTATCGCTTTCAGTGTCGGTACACTGGTGGTCCGTCTTGCAACCGGCATCCCTGCTCATATCCGTGTCAACTGAACTTGATGCCGATCTCGTGCCAAATGTGAACGATGTACTGGCAGAGCGCTCTGCTTCCGAAGAGGTAGCATCATGCGCAGTAGATGAATTCGCGTGCAGAGAATTATGAGGAATGAACCTGGCCGCAAGAGGGTTTAAACTGTAGGCTCTCGGTGCCGGATTCTGCCTGGGCGTATTAATCGTATCGCGAGCCAAGCTTTCGGAGTGAACAGGGCCAGCCAACATGACACCACGAATAGATTGCAGCGACCTCCTTTGCTCGGCGATCCATGCATCCACGTCGATTCTCCCAGATAGATTGCGGCTATTCTGGGAGCCCTCTACATGTGCGGGTGTCGTTGGCAGGGCAGCCTGTAACCCTTCCACTGCATTACGAGCAGCTTGAGTCAAGCTACACGCCAACACAGGGCGCGAAAACCAATCTGCATCGGGGGCCGACAAGCTAATACGATAGGCGTGAAAGAGTCGATCGGCTACGTCATACTAATGCATGAGCCAGTTGCGCATGTCCCAAAGATAGGTTTCATTGTTGTCGAATCTCAGCATTTCGGTGGCAAAATTGTAAATTGTCGCCATCAGCCAACGAATGTCTCGAGGAAGGTCCTCGATTGCCTGAATAGAGCAGGACCAGTCCCGAGCTTGTTCAAACACGGTGTCTTCGACACCTTGTATTGGTTTGAGGGCGTCGAAGAGCCTCAATTGCTCCATGTCCCTCGAGCAAGGCTGATATGCAATTGCGCCCCGAAATGTGAGAAAAGGAAAGAGTGAGACGGCTGGGATGAGGGAGTGTGGCCACAGCGTGTTGCCAATGGCTTGGAAGCTGACATCGCTTCTTGGTATCTCATCGAGGACGTCTTGCAGCGTTGGTCCCGGCGAGAATATGCTAGCGATGTCAATATCCTCGTCCTCTGGCCGTGACGCTCGAATCTCCCACAAAATGTCGTCTAGGTCTTCAACCACGGCTTCAAGCATATCGGCTTGGTCCGTCGTGGATGCGCTTACGTCTTCTTTGCACTTCTAGGCAGCTTGGGGCAGCAGCGAGAAGAACAGTACCGCGCACTCACCGCAGAGCGGCTGCTTGGATGGGTTCTTTGTATGGATTGCGTGGTAGACACGGTGTAGAGGACAAAAGTACCACGTCGTGCCACGCCTAGACTGCGTGTTGTGGTCGATGAGGCATGCCCCGTCGCCCTGCAGAGTGTAGCAGTTGCCTCGGCACCCCATGGTAAAGAATCTGGCGCACTGTGACTTGGAAAGGTAGGGCAAGGCAAGGGGTGTTTCAGAATGAATGAAAGTAGAGGGCGAGAGCCACTGTTTACCGAGCAGCGTGCGGATAGAGAATGAACGTAGACAATGTTGTAAGTGGCAGTGGTTTGCCTGAGCCAACCCGAGGCTGACCGATGGAGATTTGGTCCGGGGCCGGGGCAGTATGCATAGAGTAAAACGCACTGCAGGTTCACACCTAGTGACGACCAAATCACGCTGGCAGAGATGGCGAGGAAAGCGGCAGTGAGACCGGGTAGTGAAAGCAGGCGAGTATACCGGCAGGCACGCATCTTGGCCTGGCAGGAATCATTTGGCGAAGCTCTAGAGATGAATGCACGCCAATGCACCATCATTGCCACCTTCGAGGAGCAAGCCCAAAGAAGGCTGCCTCGATCATCCTTGTCCTATCGCATCCAGTTGGTACGGTGTAAATGGCTCCTATTGCAACAGGCCGATGGTGGGCGCCTGGCTGTGCTATGTGGGGAAAGGAACCATTTGGTGGTGGTGGAGATTCCGCGACCCCATTCACCCCATCGTCCATCGCCGCCGGCCAGCCACCCGTTACGCGCGGTTGGGTGGAATTAAAGCCGCTCCCAACTACAACGGCGCCGACGACAGCCGGTTCGGCCTTTCTTTAGTCGCATTCGTTCGTCGAGCCGCCACGGCCGGCGCCCCTCCTCACCCTCACCCGAGTCCCTCGCATGGCTTCCCCTTCTACTTGTTTACGAATCTCATCAGCAAGGGCAACGTTAATCACGGACTGCAGGCCACGCAACTTCAGCCACACTCCTCTCTTCTTCACACTAGCAGGGCAAAGAGCGTCGCCATCATCGTCAGCTTCACCGGCCCGGCAAACAACGAAAATGGAAAGCCGTATTCACCGCGTCACAATGTTTAAGCTCCCCAAGGCAGAGGACCAAACCGCCTTGATGGAGCGATACAAGAAGCTCGACGCGGAAAACTCAAAGGTAATCCAGCAGCCATCAGGCGTCGTAGCCTGGGACCCTATTTCAAGCTTTAGCAAGAATCCATGCAACCGTGACTTGGGCTAACCGAATGTTACACCTGCAGGACGGAAAGCCATACATACTAAACTTGGCCGTTGGCCCAGCCGAGGCCGATCCTCGGTCTCAAGGCTTCACCTTGGTGTCCAAGTCGGAGTTTGCAAGCATGCAAGACATGAAGTACTACGACAATGATTGCCCGCACCACCAAGCTCTCAAAGACTTTGCAAAGACTTTGACTCTGGAGGGAATCATGACTGTCTATTTCACGCCGCAAGTCGTCGGAAACTCCTCTCAGTAGAATTAGATCAGCTCTATTCAGCATTCTATAAACCCCCCATCCCACGATACTGGACCAGCCTAATGACATTTCCACCATCTAACATCCCAGACGTGACGGGTGTGATGGACATCGTGCTCAGACTCACAGCCAACCTGCCACGTCCAACAAAAGTCGACGCAGTTTAGTTTGTTTGTATGGTGCTCACGCGTCGAACCCAATCCAGGACTCCTTAAATGGACCGCTCTATCGGTGTAATTTCGTGAAGCTCTGTGCCGCAGTCGCTGTCTCGGTGGGACGTCGAGGGCGCCTTCGGCATGGACTTCAGTCTTTCAATCGGCAATGGATGCTTCTCCAAAGTGAATAGGGAAACGACAACCATTATTGCGCAAACAACAACCATGAGTCGAATCTCTTCCGTGAATGCCCCAGCGTACACTGTTCTCACAGCCTGCCGTACGTCAACGGGGAGCTGTAATCCGGCCAACGGAGACCGGTGAATTTGCTCCAATTGCTGCTCGCTCAGATGCTCCTCAAGAAATTCATTGACGTGGAGGTTGAATACGACCGTACAAATAGACAATCCCAAACAGCCTCCTAAAACACGAGCTTGCGCTACAGCACCCTGTGCTGATGCTCGCTCATGCTGCTGCGGCGCAACCAAGTTGGTCATGATGGTTGCCGCTGACAGGCAGAGGCCAACTCCCAGGCCAAAGATGGCTTGGAAGAGGTACTGTAGCTCCCGTTTCACTTCGGGGGCAATGATCATAAGGCCAACGCCGAGTAGCTGGAGGCAGGATCCGACAATAAGTGTATAGGAAGTATTGTTTTGTTGGCTAGAAATTGCGCCCGCGAGAAAGGAGCCTAGGGCACAACCACCCAAGAGGGGAAGAATATGCACTCCCGCCATGAGAACGTTCTCGCCTTCAACAATTTGAAGACGCTCAGGTATTATGATTGATAGCGCAATGTACGGGAATCCAGTAAGAAGCGTGAGCCTATAAACTGTGAGCCAAATTCACTTCGACCTCGTTCCAGGAAAGACTTACAGGAGACCGGCCGAGTAAACTCGGCGCAGTAGCAGGCGAATCGGAAAAATTGGCTCAACAGAACGTCGCCTTTGCAGTTCTAATACGATTTCCCACCATATAAATCCAATCCAGCAGATTCCTGAAATGGAGAGGGCAGATATTATTGTTGGACTATTCCAAGTCAAAACCTGCGAGCCAGCCTGTTGCACTGCAAAAACAAGGATACTGGAGCTACTGAGAAGGGTGAATCCTCCAATGAAGTCGATTCTTATGAACGCTTCCCATGAGAAGACATTTGCAGCATTCTCTCGCGGCCAAAAATTGGTGACCACAAGAATGGCTACCAAGCCAAACGGAATGCTGAAACCTATCATTAGCACTCTCTTACCGGCCAAGTTCAAGATGTGCGATACTTACTTCATATTAAATAGCCACCGCCAGTCTGATAACTGAGAGACTGCTCCTCCGATTATAGGTCCCAAAACAAATGCAACGGCGAGAGTTATGCCTATCATTGCTCCTATCAAACTTGGTCGATGCGAAGGGCCAACTTCGACAAGCCCTATCTGCGTCAAGCTGTACAATCCTGAGGCCCCAACGCCCTGGAACGCGCGGCAAACAATCCTGTGCATGGCATTAACTGACTTGTGGAAGTTGGTCAAAGATTATGCATGCTTACAATGCTATCATGTCCGTTGCGGAGGCACACCCTAGTGAAAACGCCGTAAATACCACCCACGAAAGAACGAGCATATTTCGGCGGCCGTAAATATCGCTTAATTTGGATATGAAGACAGCAAATCCTATTTAGTTGGTCAGCATTAGTGTCCTACCCAAAATATTTCTCAGTGGAAACGTTTCTTGCCCATGTAGGTCAACAGATAGGCCAAAACTATCCAAGGAGCATTAACAAAGTCGTCAAGGTCTTGCGATATAGTCAATAGCGAAGTCGAGGCAATCGAGGTATCGAGACTGGCGAACAGAAGGCCTATCAAAAGACTAGCAATCGTAAGTTTGAGATGCTTTTTATTTGACAATGCAACGCACAATATGACCAAAACGGCTTGCGTTGCGCCGGTAGTATAGTGTTTCTCGACGAGTAACTCTTCCTCCTTCTCGGTCAGTGGCTGGTCAGAATTCTGCCTACCAGAATCATGCCTAGAAACTATTTGTCCCAATGAAAGATTCGGATAGCTGAGTGGCAGGCCAAATCGGTTGTGTGCAGTACCCATTGTGTATGATCGGACCGTTTGCTTTCGTGGGAAACTGGCAATGCAGCCGTGATTCGTGGCGTAGAGAGTTCAGATCAAAAAACCAAAGCAAGCTCTGACTCAAAAGTATCTACAGATTTCGTCCAAAGAAAGGAAACCTGTGGGTTGGTTACGCTACTGGTTTAAAAGGCGCATCATGGGACTGCTAGTGATGTCCTCGCTTAGTGCAAACCGGCGGAAGGAGCTGCGATTGCCGTAGCTCGGCTAGTACAGCCGTAATGAAACAAGTATCCCGTCATCACGTATCTTTCAAGCCCATTACGGAAGTTAGCCCACAAATTCATCGCACCAGTAGTACAAGCCTAGATGCTGCTGACCGTATCTGCGCGGCACTGTCAGATTCCTGAGCTTTGCCAAGCTCGACGCTGAAACTCGCACCTTACACCACCGCCCAGACTACCCTGTTCCATTATGGCTTAGCTCTTTTCTTTAGAGCTAAATAGGCCTTTTTTTTTTTCGTTCAGGGTTGCGTAAATACCACAAACATTATTCTCTTTCTACGGTCGGTGGCGGGTACTCAACTCAGCCGACAATTACAACATGCGGTCCGAAGTCGGGACAGCAGTGTATGGAAAATCCCGAGGTAGATTAAGGCAATTAGTCGTTCACATAAATTTTTTCTTCGTACCCCTGCCCCTGTATGTTGGCGTTTTATGACTGTGCTCCCAAGGTCACGGCTGGGTGAGAGGCGACTTATCACATGGGAGCCGTGATGGCCATTGGTAGTGCAATACCAAATACACAGAAGCTATATCATGCATTCATGCTTCTAGCTCTCATACTTTTTCTTTAAAACATGAGACACCCTGTCCTACGTAGTGGTGGGTAGTCCGAATTCAGCCTAGCGTCAGTTCTGAAGCGTTATGGCCTTGAGATCTTTCACTTTACCATGTGCGACTTCATTTGCAAAATCATGGGGTTAATCGTTAGATGCGAGAAGGCTCCATTCCGTTCTTTCGGATGTATCGCAGATAATAAGCGAGTATGAGTTCAATAAGACATCGAAAAGATCCGGATAGCTACCTGGACTCCATCCAGCTGACAATCCGCCTCCTTCAATGCCTTCACTGTCGAGTCTTCGTAACTGTGACGTTGTACTCTCTTGTACACACTTGAATCTGTTTGAATGTTACCATTTGTACGCCTTTAATCAGCTATTTGCAGCCAATGGCGCCCCTTCCCTGCACACCATAAGCGAGATTTCGTGCGACATATCGGCCATGCCGTGCAGAGGTTGCCGATAATGCGTCACATGATGACTCAATCCAGTTATTCTAAATTTTTCTAGTCGTACACATTGGAAGGACTAGTATACGTACTTTAAGAAGCGTATAATAGATGGTGCCGATCCGGTTGCATCATGATAGTACAATACAGCGTGAACGCCTTGTAGACTACCAAACAAAAATCTGCAAATCTGCTCACTCCTGCCGGCATTCAAAAGTCAATTTTTCCAGTCGTTCTATAAGACCAGATGCTCCTATGGGTGGCTTGACTCGCAATATTTCGCAAGTAGGCCTGGGTTGGCTATCCGAGCAAACATTTGGACCATGTCCAGCACTTTTGTATTACAGCTGCCTTCTACACTCGGCTGTGCAGTATATGCAGTATGTTACATGCTGTAAGGATAGGCTCAAAGGTTTTAAAATATATTAAAATTACAAACTTCGAGTATGACTTTTCTGTGACCTGTGCTTTGGTGGCACGTACCAACATGTTGTGCTTTGGTGTGCTGGCCTGGAGGGATACCCGCGTGACCAAGAAACTCGTCCATTGGTCTCCATGTAAAAAGCTTCTTTGCAGCTTATGCACCTATGCTAATTCCATGACCTTCAATTTAATTGACTATTTTACTTTTACAATACAATGTCAGGTATTCGGCTAAAGTAGAGGCGGATGTTTGCCATTGCTGACGCGCCAACCGCTTCCATGTCCGTAGAAAACTAGCTCCGCCTTCGGGCACGCCGATAGAACGATCTGAGCTCCTCGTTTGCTGTGTTACTTTCATGTCTCAGAGGTCCATTCACATGTCCTTAGACAACTCACAAAGCAACGAAATACCTCATCACATCAGCTCAGAGGTGAGTGAAATGGTCAACTGACCACTCGTTCTTTCATTGAGCTTACTATTGGAAACTCCATGGTCCTTTTACTTCTCTAAGCTGCCCTTGGGGCGCCTCTCTGCGTACCAATTTTCTGTGCCATTTTTAATTGGACTGGTCAAAGACAAGGAGAGTAAAACGTGAAAAATGAAGTTGCTATTCTGAATACAACACATACCGGTGCATTCGGCATGTATTCTGTAGAATATGTTTTAATTGTGGTTTTGGTTACTGTAGAGGTAGCGGGTACCTCCTTATTTTAGACAAGAAGCACAGACTCGCTTCTTATACTCGTTGAGAACACCACTTATTCACCACTCCAGCTCTGTACTCCCTTTCACAGACGCCCCGCAGCCACCGGGTTACTTGGTTCCTACATTTTTCTCTCGTACAATTCTAAGATATATTCACTGTGTGACCTTGCGGTCCATTCACAAGCAATGGACTGATTCATATCAACTGAGCGGCTTTTTAAAAGGAGCGTTGCTCATCCTCTTTTTCAATCTACCTTGATTCGAAAGTTCACAGCCTCTTTTACAAGATGGGCGACATTGCTATTGTAGGACTTGGTCTAAGATTCCCTGGAAAAGCGGAATCTCCTGACGCTTTATGGGATGTTCTCGAACATGGGGAGTCTCAGTGGTCTCAATTTCCGGAAGACCGACTCAACATCAACGGATATTATCACCCTGGTGGCGACCGTCAAGGAACTGTAAGCAATCTTTCCGGTCTGAACCAGTCTAAACTAACCATTTCTAGATATCCTTCAAAGGAGCGCACTTCCTCAACAGCGACGTTTCACTCTTCGATGCACCAGTAGGTACCAATTCTTCGATCTCCTCGATCAATTCAAGGGCTTCAGTTAACAGTAATCCACAGTTTTTTGCCATAGCTGCTGCCGACGCGAAAGCAATTGACCCTCAGCAACGGCTTCTCCTTGAGGTCTGTTACGAAGCGATTGAAAACGGTTTGTTGACAACGGAGTTCCAGACTTGTGGTCTTTTCTAATATTTTAAAAGCTGGTTACACCAAGGAAGAGCTCGATGGCAGTGATGCTGCCGTGTATGTTGGGTCTTTCGTCAAAGGTGGGTGCAGTATCTTTGGAAGCACAATTTTAGAGAAGCCTTACAATTGGAAGATTACGAACAGATTTGCCTACGTGATCCGGATTGGCAGCCTCAGTATGCTGCCACTGGAAATGGAATTGCCATTATGGCCAATCGAATATCTCATTTCTTTAACTTGCACGGCCCAAGTATGACAATCGACACTGGGTGTAGTGGGAGTCTTGTGGCAGTACATTTGGCTGTACAGAGTCTCCGCAACGGCGAGTCCTCAATAGTAAGTTTCACAATTTACACTCCAAGGCATTTATATCTCAGTAATCTGACTTTTTCGAAGGCTATTGCTGCTGGTGCTGGCTTGATCTTAACACCAAATACTATCATGCCCATGACGGCGTTGAACTTCTTGAGCCCGGACGGAAAGTGCTTTACCTTCGATTCCCGTGCCAATGGTTATGGACGCGGTGAAGGTATTGGCGTTGTTGTTCTGAAGCGTGTTGGTGATGCAATTAAAAACAATGACACTATTCGTGCAATAATTCGCGGCAGCCAAGTTAACCAAGATGGTCGAACAAAAGGTATTTTGCACTGACAAGCCACTCTACTTTCTTCGCTCGCTAAGAACCGCTAGGCATAACACTTCCGAGCAAAGAGGCTCAGGTTGCAAATATTAAATCTGTATACAGTAACGCCGGTTTGGATTTTGCTGATACTGCTTATGTGGAATGTCACGGCACTGGAACACAAGCTGGAGATTGGCGAGAACTCAAGGCAATTTCTGAGACCCTTGCTTCTGCTCGAAACTGCGAAACCCCACTCTTAGTTGGTTCAGTGAAGCCGAATATTGGCCACCTCGAAGGTGCCGCGGGAGTGGCCGGGCTCATCAAAGGCGTCCTAATGCTGGAGCACGGAAAGATACCACCTCATATCAATTTTGAGAAACCCAACCCAGACATTGAGTTTAAAGACTGGAAAGTTGACGTAAGTGCCAATTCCATCTTGATTATTCTCTACAGCTGCGTACTGATTTGATGTGTTCCAGGTTACTCGAACTTGCCTGGATTGGCCGCGAAGCTGCCCTCGCAGGGTCAGTGTCAACTGTTTTGGCTTCGGAGGCACAAATGCTCATGTATGTTTGTTTTTGTATAAGATACTATTTCCTTACCCCCTCTAACAACATGAATTGCAGGTCATTATTGATGGCGCCAACGAGTACTTCGAACGACGTGCAATTGACATCACCGAAGCGGAATTTGACAGCACAGCCTCAACTCTCGAGCAAGATGAACTCAAAAATGTACGCATATCACGGAATAAATGGCAGCTATTCCTTTATTCTTCCAATGAACGAAGTGGTGTGCGTCGTATGCTGGACTCGCATGCTGCCGTTCTGGGGAGGCCGCACTCCCAAACCTCCGAGAGCTTTTGGCATGACTACGCTTACACGCTTGCATGCCGCCGAACTCAGATGGAATGGAGAAGCTTCTTTGTATCTAAATCCATTTCATCTCTGAAGACAAGTCTCGAGAGCCCAGACACAGTTTCCTCTCGCTGCTCTGTTAAGGAAGATCTTCCAAGAGTCTGTTTCTTGTTCTGTGGGCAAGGGTCTCAGTGGGCAGAGATGGGCTGTGAACTGAGGTCCTTTCCCACGTTTTGGAACAGCATAAACTCTGCATCTTGGTACTTGAAGTCTATTTTGGACTCCAAGTATGATTTGTTAGAAGAAATTGAGAAACCTGCACCGGAATCAAGGATTTCTTCTCCATTTATCTCGCAGCCTGCTGTTACAGCAATCCAAATTGCCCTTGTCGACCTACTTGAGAGTTTTGGCATTGTCCCTGACATCGTCATCGGCCATTCATCCGGTGAAGTCGCGGCAGCCTATGCCTGTGACGCAATCTCGCGTGAAGAGGCATGGGAGGTGTCTTATTACCGCGGCTTGTCGTCGGCCAGTGTTGAAGCGAGATCTCCTGGTCTTCATGGGGCTATGATGGCTATCGGCTTGTCAAAGGACAAAGCAGTTGAATTTATCAAATCCATAAATGAGTCTGCCGAGATTGCCTGTGTCAATAGCCCTAGTTCCGTGACCATATCTGGGACGATGGAGGCCTTGGACACTGTGGCGAAAGCTCTTATGACGGCGGGTATCTTTCATCGCATTTTGGCAGTGGCGATTCCATACCATTCGTCATACATGAGGCTCGTTGAGAAAGATTACATTCGCTCTCTAAGCTCTCTAAGCTCTATTTCGCCAAAGAATGAGCAGGGTCGTGAAATCATCATGATATCTTCTGTCACAGGCGAAGTCATTGATGGCGCGAAACTTGACGCGGTGTATTGGGCACAAAATATGGTGTCTACTGTGCAGTACGCTGATGCCATTAAAGCAGTCTCTGAGCTTCCAATGAATAAACGACCGAATCTTTTTCTGGAAATCGGACCTTCGCCTGTTCTGAAGACACCGACTCGGGAAACTTTGCTTACATGTGGGATACAGAAGGAACCGGTATTCCTATCAACCTTGAATCATCGTCAATCGAACATGGAGTCCATACTTCAGCTCGTCGGAAAGTTATGGACTATGGGTTTTACCATAGACCTCAAATCGGTCATATTCCACCGTCAGCACCATCAAAGACTTACATGCTTATCAAATCTTCCTGCTTACCCCTGGAATCATGATAAGTCATACTGGCACGAGTCACATCTAAGCGTTTCAAATCGCTTTAGAGACTTTGGGAGACAAGATTTGATCGGCGCACCGACAGCGGACTCTGTTGATTTCGAGCCTCGCTGGCGGGGTTTTATTCGGATCGCGGAGAATCCGTGGATTCAAGAACACCGGGTTCAGAAAACGATAATTTACCCAGCGTCAGGCATGGTTACAATGGTTCTAGAAGCTGCTCGACAGCTCAAGAGCAGGCTCTCTGGCATAATAGGATATGAAATCCGAAATATGAGCATTGATAAGGCTCTCATTATCCCAAACAGCACCCACGGCGTCGAGGTTGCGCTGAATATGAGGATTGAGTCAGGGGCAACTCAAGATCTCGCGAGTGCGTTGTTTTCATTCGCAATTTATTCTAAACAACTCAATAGAGATTGGGAAAAGCACAGTACTGGGACTCTCAAGTTTTGCGGTACCGCTGAAAACTGGGAAACTTTGTTCCAGGTGTTTGACAAGCAGTTTCGGCAAATAGAGACGGATTGCACTACACTGATGAATCCTCGTCAGCTGTATGAACTTCTTGACACTGCTGGAATTTCTTACGGTCCACTATTCCGAAATATAGTGGAAGTACGCAAGTGTGATGACCGTTGTGTTGGCCGGGTTCGTGTCCCAAGCACAAAGTCCAAAATGCCGGCAAACTTCGAGTACCCTCATCTGATTCATCCGGCCACTCTGGACTCCATGTTCCAGATGCTCTTTTCTTTGCAGCCGGTTCCTAGGGTCCCTATTCACATAGGCAGCATCTTTGTCTCAGATGCAGTCGGTGAGAGCTCCGAAACCGATACGTTTGTTGGTTATGCTGTAGCCAAAAGGGCCAGCTTGAACCACGTTGAGGCACAGATATCCATGCGGAACGAAGCAATTCCAACGGCTCAGGTTCTTATAAAAGGCCTCTGTTTGAGTGGAGACATTTTCACTTCTGATAAAAGCTCTTCATTCTTGCCAAACTATCGAGGACTTTGTACAGAAGTCGTATGGCAAGAGGATATTGCAACCGCCAAGTGGAGTACGTTGAAGCAGCTGGTTACGCTCATGACGCATAAGTTTCCCGGATTTTCGGTACTGCAGCGTGGCGGGACTACCTCAATATTCTTGTCGGTTTTACTCTCCCTCTCGCCAGACATCAACAAGCCACCTCGTCTTCGACGCTACTCTATTCTCGCTGCTGACGGTTCGTGCTTGTCCAAAGAGGCACTACGCATCGTGAGCGGCTCACCATTTGCGGACTTCGTGGAGCTGGTAGTAGAAGAAAAACTACTCCATTCCAATTACCACTTACTAATCGACTGTGATGGACCGGATCAGCTCACACATCATCTCAAACCAGGAGGCATTGCGCTAGAGGTGGCCGCACAAGTTGATAGCTGCACCGAAAACGTTGAGGCTATGCAGAACTTAGTTCCTCTAGGCTGGACAGCTCCTGAACTGCTACAAGAAAGTTTGCGCCAATTTACGACCCCTTTTGATGTTGAATTGAAGGAGCTACCCGAAGTTTTCATGCGGCTTTGTCATACTCAAAGCAACTCGGACTTTCCCAGCAGTCTGCTTGTTCTCATTCCTTGCAATACAGCCGAGAGAGATCTACAAAATTTCCATTTGAGGTTCGCACAGTACCTGAAGGATCACGATCAAAAGACCGAAGTCCTCTCATCAACAATAGACGAACTCATCCAAGACACAAGTCTATCTGAAGGCAGGATCGTGATCAGTTTGCTAGAGCTTGGTCCCACGGTACGGCAAGGAAATTACATCTTCTCATGGGATGCCTCTGACTTTGCAAAATTTCACAAATTGCAAAGGCTCTTGAAGAAGTCGCTGTGGATCATACGCGGAGCTCACATGGCGCCGGTAAACCCTCTCTCGTCACCTATTATTGGGCTTGCCAGGACTCTTATGTCAGAGGACCCTCGGAAAGTGTTTGCTACCTTGGATTTGTCCGCAGACTCCCAGTTGTCTGCAGACAGCGTTTTAAAGCTCATTTGGAAAGTCTGCAAAACCCTTTCACAGAATTTAGGGAGCAATGAACTGCTAGAGCTGGACTATGCCGAGGATAACGGAAAACTTTATATCCCTCGCCTGGAGCCGATCCATTCTATGAATCAACTAATTGAAGAGGATGACAGCTTTAGTGTCGCTGTTAGCAGGTCGTTCATAGCCCTATCCGACGATTCTGGGCATCGCGTTGACCTCAAGCTCGCGCCGAAGATGCTTGCCTCCAGAAATGGACCGGATACGTTTTGTTTTTTGGACTACACGTCTCCTGTAATTGGCCCCAATGATATTGAGATTGAGTTTCGAGAAAGCATCATTCTAGTTGATGCTTCCAGAACATGGTCTGAAACGTCTAATTCTGAGTTTGGACTCGGCATGGACATCATCGGTCATGTATGCGCTACTGGAACAGACGTTGCCGACTTTAAGCCCGGAGATACGGTGGCCGCAATAGTACCAGACAAAAGTTCGCTCCAAACGACCGTCAAATTGAATTCTGCCTACGTTACTCAGCACCAGAAGGGCTTTATTCCGAGCTTTTTTGTTAGTGCGTACTATGGCATTGTGCACCTCGGCAAAGCCCGGAAGGACAAAACCATCCTCATCCACGGCGGCGCTGGCGGGTTTAGCCTCGCAGCAGTTGAATTGAGTCTTCTGCTAGGTGCCGAGGTGTACGTTACTGTTTCTGGAGACAACACAGAGCAGCAGAGATTTATACTCGCACAACGTGGAGTTAAAGCAGGCCAAATTATTGACGCAACCAACGATAGCTACACTGCAATGATTAGTTTGCTGACATCAGAGAAAGGGGTGGACATCGTGTATAACCCAACTCCGCATCATGTCCAATCCTCTCTTTTCTGTGTTAGAACATGTAAGCTCAACGATTATATGCAGTTTAACAAGACTAATTTCTTTTAGGCGGCACGGTTATTCAGTTTGTGAATGGGATGAAAGGCCCGCAAGCAATTCCCCAATCCACTCCATCGACATTCGTGAGCTTGGACATAGGCAGGCTGCTATTAGAAGACGAGATGCTTGCCAAAGATGTTATCAGCCAAACAGCAGCATTTTTTAAAAGTTTATCATTAGGCTGGATGGTCGAATCGGCCTTGACAAGTCAGTTCGATATTTCTCGGCTGCATGATGCCGTAAGTCACGCCAAGAGCCGCCCGCAGATCGGATACGTGAGCATTACAGCCACCCATCGTTCCGAAGGAGGTAGTCCAGTACGTGTTTTTAATCGCAACGCTACAACTCCACTTCGAAGCCGCATATTCCCAGATGAGACGTACCTCTTGGTCGGCGGATTGGGCGGTTTGGGACGAAGCATTGCGCTGCTTCTGGTGGCCAACGGGGCAAGGCATTTAGCCTTTATAAGTCGATCTGGGTGCTCATCGCCAAAAACTCAGAAGTTTCTTCGCAGCCTTGAGCGAAATCATGACGTGGATATCCGTGTTTATACTGCGGATGCATGCGACAAGGACTCTCTCTGTGCAATCCTTCACGATACAATTGCATCTGAAATGCCTCGCATATGTGGAGTATTTTACTGCGCGGCCGTTATAAAAGACGCCGTATTCGAAAACATGAGCTTCGATGACTGGGCAACTGCCTTCAAGCCAAAAGTCTTAGGAGCTTGGAACACAGTTCAGTCCATGGAGACTCTTGGGCATGAGCCTTTTTACGTGTTCTTGGCCAGCTCAGCAGGTGTGATTGGTACACGCGGTCAGGCAAATTACGCAGCCGGAAATTCATTTCTTGATTCACTTGCCAAAGGTCTCCGGGTCCAAGGTAGAGCTGCCGTCTCTCTCGATCTTGGTCCTATTCTTGGAGCAGGTATGCTCACTGAAGACGAAAGCATTTTGGATATTCTCCGTGCCAGCGGCTTTTACGGTATACGACACCAGGATTTCCTCAAGGTTATGAAGCATGCAGTCACAATGGAAACCTTTCGAGATCAACCCTTATCTCCTCAGGTCATCCTTGGCGTCGGAACCGGCGGACTTATGGCACAGAATGAGCCTGCCGACCCGTACTGGTCGCGAACAGCCCTTTACTCTTTCCTCGCCATTGTGGATGCTCCAAAGCCCGACCTGTCCGCACCATCGCGGAAGATCAATGCCACGGATGTCAAGTCTGAGCTAATAAATTGCTCTGACGTCGTCACTGCGACTAATATTGTCTGTACAGGCCTATCCAACATGCTCGCCAAATCAATGAACATGCTTCCGGAGGAAATAGACGTGATGCGGCCTGCAAACGTATATGGGGTTGACTCGCTGGTTGCAGTAGGGGTCCGCAACTGGGTTCTCAGCAACTGCAAAGTTCAAGTTTCCGTCTTTGAGGTGATGAGTGACATGACGATTCTGGATCTGTCGAGGTCCATTGTGGAAAAGGGCAGAATAGGAGTTGGTGCCAGTTGATACGATACTTGATACGATACGTATACTGGCTAAGTTTTACTGCTAGGGTTTCTATTTGTCCGAAATTTGCAACATAGCTAGCACCTTGCCAAAGGAAGGGAAACTTTATAGCTTGCTTTACTAAGGGCTGATTAGAGCGCATGGCAATTCTACAGAGGGAGGTGTCGATGAAATGGTAGAGAGCTTTCAGACGTGCATAGTCGGGTAGAGAGAGAAAATATTAGAGACATGTCAGGTAACATACAGTTTGCTTTGAAGCCAAGGCCATATGCCAAAAAGCATCTCGTGTGCCTCTTGTCCGCAAGCCGCCGCTGGTATATGCTTTCTCAGATGAATGGCTAACAACTCGCAAGAAGTATCCAAATAGCACTGCCACGCCTCACAAATGTCAATCCGACGGCGATTATGGCTATGAAGAAGACATGGCCGGCTCTCATATTTTCGGCCCAGAGGAGCTGCTTGAAAGAGCAAAAAAAATGCGTCGGCCGGGAATCGAACCCGGGGCCCATCGAAGTTGCTGCTAGGCAGGTGGCAACGATGGATTTTACCACTAAACCACCAACGCCAAAGACGAAAAAAACGGAGCTCAATACACCTGCGTCGGCCGGGAATCGAACCCGGGGCCCATCGAAGTTGCTGCTATGCAGATGGCAACGATGGATTTTACCACTAAACCACCAACGCGTGTGATTTTGATGTCGACAAACGGCGTTATTGCACATTATGCTGGACTTACTACTTTTTCTAAAGTGATGGCGGAGAAGTGTTGCAACTTCTGTAGGCAAGCCGCATGCCTACCTCATATAATAAATGCTGTTATCTTCAGCATCTCATGTGCCTTTTTAGACTTTTATATCTATCATACACGCCTGCCATTGGGAATTATACTACCAAACGCCACGGTTCTCGGGGAAGTAATAGTCTGGTCGCAGCAAAGAGGATAAGTCTATTTACAATCTACTTCCATGTATTAAACGTTCGAGGTATATCGTGGTCAGTTATTGCATCGTCAAGGCTCTTCACAGTTCATCGTATCCCCATCGTGAGTTTACAATGTGCTATGGGCTCCAGATCGCCTCCACTATACTCATTCTGCATCCTGGCGTGCGCGTGATGGACTGGAATCAGTTAGCGTGACAATTACAAAACGGATTTAAACTTGCCTTAAATTGGAACCTTGGGTCTGCCTCTGCAAACAATTGCCGGAATCCTGCTTCGTCGCGCTCCTGGGCATTCAACAAAGTCAGCATGACGATATCCATGCTTCTCATGAGCTTGTCGTCCCAAGGATCCTCTGATCCTGGCTCTGATAGGCAGTGATCATTAATGACCACTCGTGAACCAGGCTTCAATGCCGGTATGAGGTTTTTTAAGATGCTGACAGCATAAGGGGTTGAGTAGTTATGGATTATCCATCGAAGGAAGTATACTACGCTTCCAGTTAGCGGTGTTGACGGTAACGCATGGTCAAAAATGTGCACATACCATCAGCGCCGACAATGGCTTGCTCTGTGAAGAAGTCGTGTGCCTGTAGCTTTATTCTTGAAGCCACTTCCTCGTCTGCACAAACGGGCCTAGGCGCGCTCTCGATAGTTTTTGGTAGGTCCTGGACGACAAAGTTGATGTTCCTCCACTTCCTAGCCAGGTCGACGCAGACAAAGCCGTGGCTGCCTCCAATGTCTACGAATGTCCCAGACTTCGCATCCACACCAGAAAGATCGTAATTGTCGACAAAATGCGCAACTTCATATCCCTCCCCTCCGGTTAAGCTGGCCATCGCACCCCCCATTCTCTTCGCTCTTGCTGGATCCTTGCCGAACGTGACGAACATGGGTTCCTTGTCAACTGTGTCGAACGCCAAGTTAAACCCAGTTCTTGTCGGTAGAGTAGCCTCTGGGTACGTTTTCAAGGCTTTCAGTACATTTGCCGCAGCAGGGAAAATATCTTCCGTGTTGAAGCCAACCCAGTCCTGCAATGATGCATCCTCAGCAAGCAGGCGTGATAAGGAGGTGTGCGCGACGATTCCAGGTGCAGGTTCTTGAAAGATGTTATTCGTCATGGCATGGCGCATCATGCGAGTGAGGTTAGTGATATCCAAGGGCGTCTTTTCTTGGAGCTCAGCGAATGATATCGTTCCGTCGACGGGAACCAGCTTCGCTGCTTCATGTCAGCCCTGTCGCAGCAAGAAGCGCTCCTGTGGAAATACTGACCTATTCCGTAATTGTTGATTATTTGGAGGCTCAATGTGTCAAGAAACTGATGCAATGTCAACAGTAATTCTGCCAGTTCATTAAGACGTGCATATCATACTCCCCAGACACCCCATCGGACGCTCTCTCTCGGTCCTCTGACAAGACTTGCTAGCTCATCTGCGGCGTGTACTATTTGCTGGCGGCTCTTTTGTACATTTTTGGGCAGAGGGGGAAAGTCGCTTGCGCCGCGCACATCGAAGCTTGGTTCCGGGAGGCCTTCGGTCGTCAAATATTTATCCAGACTCTCAGATTCCGCGATGATCATTTTCGCGAGCTCAATGATTCGAGAGTTCCCAGCCTGCTTCTCTGGTGCCGCGGCACTTCGCTGCTCCTCGTCTTTGGTGGATGCCTCATCTTTTTTTGTCCGGATAAGGCCGCTGATTGAACGGCGGTTTGCCCTTTTCTCCTCGGGTGTGGCAGTGCGCGCGGTGCTGGCTTGCGACCCTTGCATCCAAGATTTAAGCTTTCCCATGGTGACTTCTGTACGGTGTTAGATAGTTGGACGATGACCACGGTGTGTTAAAAGACTAATGGTGCGAGGGCGAAATCGAGACAAATCTACATCAACACTCGAGGAAAGTTGGAAAGACGTGTGAAGGCCCCAGTGCCACATAGGCTGCTCTTAGCAACCTCATCACACACTCTCTCCATAGCTATTAATTAGGGGCTGCCATTCCCAGCCACCTCAGAGCAAAATCTAAAGGCGGCCAGTACCAGCGTGGCAGGGAGCAGAGGCCGCTGCCTAGTCGTATGCAGGTAGTCATGGTGGGTACGAGAGAGGTTTCGTTCAGAACTGGCAGCAAGAATAGCAACACAATGCCCACACTATTCTTTGGCAACCTTGGTAGGATATAACTGGCACTTCCAGCGTTTCAGTTTGTCCCACGCAATGGGGAGCAGGGTAATCATACACAGCAGGACAGGTCTCAGGCTGGCCGATTTTGACGGGTTGGGTGAATGGGGCGCGAAACAAAAGCTCACAGAGGTGGTAAAGATGCTGCGGACCTTTTTGGCGAGATTGGATATGGCTTGACAATGACCTCTGTGTCCCAATAGACTGGCGTCGGTCAAGTACCGCTCAAGATTTGCGTCCTTTGTGCGTTCCGAGGCGTGCTCTGGTAGTAGCCCTGAGAAACAGGAAGTAGTAGAAAAGGTACGAGTAAGCTACGATCTTCGCAGGTGCATGGAAGCGACTCTTACGGAGCGGTCCGTACTCTACCCGCAAGGTGCTCTTCAGGGGCATGGCCTATCGCCTATATGGCATTCCGTATATCGACAGGGGCGGGTACTCTGAGCTGCCCACATGCTGACGGCCAGCAAGTCTACTCTGTACCTTGGGTACTATAGGTACTCGTAGGTGCATACTCGTACCTACATGGTATGAGCGAGGTTGGCGTCCCCACATACCTACACACCTACGGCAACCCAACTCAGTATTCCGTAGCGTCGACTTGTAGCCATCACAGTAGCGTGGATGACGCAGTGTTGCGGCAGGCGGGGGTCACATCGTACTACTCCGTGCACAAGTACTCCGTACTGCATAGTACGTCGTAGGTATGGTAATACAACTCTGAATCCGAGGGGGACTCGATGCCCGCTCGCCCACCCTTGACTGCACAATACTATATGTACGAGCACTCGTACATAGTAGAAGTACTCGTAGGCATTATCTACTCCGTACGTCGTACTCGTAGAGAGCAGTGCCGTCCTGCCGGTACGAGTACCATACAACGTATCCACATAAACGTCCCCCCTGCCATGTCACCCGGCATTTAAGACAGGTCACACCAGAAAACACTGGGGTGTCCACAGTTTCCCGCTTCTAATAGTGAGCAATGCCGAGTCCAGCGGAACGGCCCCATCCTCAGCGTTAAAAAGGTTGCTTCTTATTACACCGTATTTCCAGCCCACCTTTTGCTTTGCATTGACATGGCGGCTGCAAGCAGGAGAAGAGCCGATGTGTCTGATCTCCATTCATTAGCACTCCATGGCGGCATCTTCTTTAGAGTAAGCTGCAAGGGCTCCCTGGGCTCCTTGTAGTACATACTATGTAATTACTGGTGCCACATCTGCGGCCCTGGGTGAGTACTCGTCCTGTACTCGTAGGTAGGTGGGTACATAGTACTTCCGCAAAGCGCGCCAACCACCGCTCTGCTGTGGACTACTCCGTACATCCTGTGTAGTCGTCTGTACGCGAGTCCTCGAAGGCGGCGGGAGTGGCACGATGTAGCGTTCGCTCGTTCTCCTGACGCTTTACCATAGCTTCCTGGCTCAGTATAGTCGTAGATGGGCATACTCGTATATGGCAATGCGGTGAGCTGTACGGAGTAGGATGGCATCCTTGCTATTGAGTTCCATTAAAAAATCCAGTGGGCCTATATACTAGTGTGTAGAGAACGTGCTCCATCAGATTTATGGTGCCTGGGTTGGCTTCTGTGCATATATCACATGAAGCGGCATATACATGAGTGCCGCATTATCCTGGTAAGCTGTTCGGACTGAAGTTAGGAAAACTTCCACTTCCTCCCGTTTCCAGTGTAGTCCTCGCGTCAGTGGTCCTAGGGCTATGGCTTGTATGCCATCCAGGAGGATCGTTCGCCAGTATAGTCCGACCGTTTTTAGGACTTTGTTTTTAGGCCACGTGCCAATAGGCACATGGAGAACACGCTCCGTTACGTTCACAAACCCGGTATCTTGCAGCATCCTAGCAAGCCGCCCATCTGAAGGAGTGTTCAAGTCCACCCCAAGCTCTGCGAGTCCCGCAATTACGTGAGACCAAAACTCAGCAACAGGATGCTCCGAGGGGAGCTCTCCACTCGCAGCTGCGCTCCGGGGCAAGTGATGGATTTCTTGAAGCTCAATCCATCCTCCAGGTTTGATGTGCCTGTTTCCTGCAGTCAGAAAGTGCTCCCAACGAATCGTGTAGCAATAATCTTACTCAAATGCTCGACGAAATAGGCGAACCCAGTCTTTGATAGCCATTACCGTGTGTCTGGAGTGAACATAGTCGAAGTGATTGCGCGGGTACAGCCACGGCGATTCAGCATCATCTACTATGAAGCGTACGTTCGGTGGCAGCCAGTCAGGCTGTATTGGAGATAGGTCGATTCCCACGATGTGGGCGCTAGGGTACTGATCTCCCACTATCCGTATAGCGACGTTAGTTGGCGGGTTCATGAAGCAATTGATGGAGCTCCTTACTCTCGATGACCCATATTCCAGTTCCAGTGCCGATGTCGAGGACCTCTTGGGGGTTGTCCCCAATTGGCGCAAAATGGAGCTTTTGTCCACACAAGAGTTTGATCATGGCGTGTTTCATATCCTCTCGTTCTTGTTCGACGTCATCGTTTGGGAAATTGTAGCTCCCTTCTCGAAAACGGTGATATCGTCGGCCATTTTCGAACATGTAGTCTCTGATGGAAGACTCTGCGGAAGTGCTGCCTGAGCTAAACCCTTCACTTTCATACCCTCCGTCTGACATGTAGTCATTGGCGCGGTCCAGCCCGTCTGTGTCCGCCACAATGGTGTCTTCTGCCTGTGCTAGCGCCTCCCACGACATTTGCTCTTGCTGGGCAGTGGACAAGGAAGGAAACATGGCGGCTCCGCTTCGCTGTGCCAATGGCGGTGCATGTGATGTTTCCGGGCTATAGAACAGGCCATCTGATGGAGGTTCTTGCGGCGGCCCGGCGTTTTGGATCTCTGGCCCCGCGGCCTTGTCTTCCTGCCCGGGGTTCTCGGCAGCGAGAGGTGTCGCTTCTTGAGATCCTACGCCATTGTCTGGTGCAACAACGCGGCTTGAATGTTCTTGTGAAGGGGCTATCGGCGGCTCTTGTAAGTTTTTGCTCCTGGCATATTTTGAATCGGGAGTGTCGTCTTTCGTCTCAATTGTACCCGAGGCGTGGCCATCGTCGCTATGTTCAGGTGCGTTTTCGAGCGCCTTGTTGCCATTTCGCGCGGTGCTATTCGTGCTTCCTTGGTCTGCTCCGCTTGCGCGCTCGGGATTGGTCGTATCGCTCGGCTGGTGAGCAGAATCTGCTCCGGTAGTCGTCTGTTTGGCTGCGGTATCCAGCAGCGCCTGCTGGTCTGTCTCGCCCGTGAGTTGGGTTACGGGTACATCCGTCGCCTGTGTCGTGTCTGGGGGGTTCGGCGCATGCCCAGCGTGTGTTGTACCTTGCGACTGGTTGTTGGCGGTTGCAGCCCGGTCTTGGTTATCAGTCGGCAGAAGTTTGGGCTTCTCAACCTCGGGGCCATCACCTGGCGTCGCCATGGACGCAGTTCCTCGACCTGTCGGGCGAGCTCCTGCTCCGATTACGCTTTTGTGCGCGGGGCGTTCAATATGGTATGAGGGTATTCAAGGTGTAGTGACTGGCCTCGAGCTCGAGCTCCAACCCGTCATTGGTGATGTTGGGGGCGATTCGGGCTTCCGTTCGGTTCTTGTATCGATGTAAGGATTCGGCGGCGGCTTTCGTTGTACTCGTATATGTACTCGGGTATGGCTGGATAAAGTATGGTGTTGCGTGCTCGTAGGCCGGTAGGTTGGAGTGATGGCTGGGATTAAATGGTATTGTGCCGTGCGGTGGGAGTCTCTACGAGTAGGACTGTTCGTTCCTCTTGGAGTTGAGGGCCTGCTCAAGGTTACAGGTACTCGTACATACCAGCCCCGAGCACCTGGCGTTCCTGGTGGGTCGGATCTACGCATTATGTAGCACAAGTAGCAAGGCCTCGGGGAGAGCTGGGGCGTGCTCGTGCCCCTCCGGCGCCACTGCTGGCGAGTTCCATTTGCCATTTGCTTTTTATAGCCGGTCGTTTACGAGTAATAGTACTCCGTACAGTACGTACCTATCGTACTGTAGTATTTTCATCACTGCCCTCGGCGGGTAGGCACTACGAGTATGATTTTAATAAGGCGGACAGTACGAACGTATGGAGGTACGGGGTACGGAGTGCACTGTCATCTACGAGTACTGCGTACTTAATACCTGTACTCCATGCCCATGGTCCCGTATGTATGGGCTACGGGCCACTACTGCGTGTACAGCGAGTAATACTGTGGTGCCGGTGCCCTGTTCCACTGTGGGCGTGTTTCGTTGCGCCGGCCCCGGCCGCCGAGGCTCGCAGCCAGAGCGGGCGCCGAAGAAGTTCGGCTGCTTTGAGGGGCTCTGTACATGTAAAGGACCCCATGTCTTTGCCAACTGCGGCAACACAAGCGGCCACTACGAGCATTGCCACTGGAGAGTGGGCATGGTAGTCCATACCGCCCATACCGGCCTCTATTTTCACCGGCCACCCGCACTGGTAACGACACAGGTGCTCGACCGTCGCTGTGGGCGATGGGTTGAAGGGATCTAGCGGAGGCAAACAAGTAGACTGCTGCTGCTAATAAACTACCGTCCCACGAGTAGCACATGGCATGTAGTAGCATATTAGTATGTTCGTAGACCTAGTAAGACCGACAGTATCATCCATCTCCGCGCGTGGCTACCAAGATACAGGCACGCGCCCGACCAGGACTTAGACTTGACGAGAGACGGAAAAGGAGCATGCAGTAAGAAATAAGAAAGGACGCACCTCACACGTATATATGTACATACACACACACACACACACACATATATATATATATACAAATAGCAAGACGGAAGGAGTGGCTGAGCAGGTTCCCGACAAAAGGTATAGGGTAGGACCGGAGACCCGCTTTATCGTCTTCCTCCCAGAGAGAGAGAGAGAGAGACTGGCCCACAATCTCTCTGGTCGGGGCTTTTTGCTCGTGGTTCTGGGCGACGTCATGGAGCAATGCCAACTCCTACGCCGTCGCACACTGAGGGATCAACAAGCAGCCTCATGTCGCGTCTTTCAGAACCGCGGTACTGCGTTGGATCGCCATCCTTCCGGCCCGATACAGCCTCCAATGACGCGTCCATCAAGCAGCAAGTGCACGAACATCTCACCAACGACGACTTGTACAATGCAAGTCGCGCGCTCCTCGGATTGCCGCAGAACGACGACTATGTCTACCACGCCACGGCCAGCGTTAGGCTAGCCGAGGTACAGCACATTGTGTCACTCGGGGCCGTAAATGGCCTTCACGCCTGGTACAAGAACGAAGATGGCTCAGCAGTAAGTCGTTGCCGTGAAATGCGCCATGAGGCTTGTCTTTACATCACGCTGATGCGCCAACGAACAGAGAGAGCCCCCGCCGAAGGTGGACATTGACGCCTACATATCCATTTACAGGGCGTCGACAGCAACGCCGGCAGCCCTGAAGAACCTTGCAACCAATGCGAAAAAGGGCTCTCTTCGCCTCGAGGTGGGCCAACACCTCACAGACAAGCGATTCCTGCACCCGGCATTTGTAAACAAGCTTACCATACCCAAAACCAAAAGCTCAGCAATTACCAATCCGTATCTTGATTTCTGGGAGTGGTCTTGCCATAACTTGGAGTGGTGCGGACCCGGCGAATCGTCAGAAAAGGTGCTGACAAGCCACCATGTACTACCGATATTCATGCACCACTTTGGATGCGTGACGCCATCGCACGAGAGCCTTGAGATCCTGAAGATATTGGCAGATGGTCGCGAGGTTGCAGATATTGGATCCGGCAATGGATACTGGGCATTCATGCTGCGCAGATACGGAGTGTCTGTCCACGCGGTGGACAACATGCAGAGCGAGTGGCGGGTGAAGTGGGTGAACGACACAGAAGTATCAGATGGCTGCGCATGGCTGAAGAAGCATGGTCATGGCAAAAACATGGTCCTTCTTCTCGTCTACCCAGTTGTCGGCGGAGCCTCCGAGGGCGCCTTTACCCGAGATTTGATACGCACCTACAAAGGAGACACGATTGCAGTCGTTGGAACACAGAACGGAAATGGCTATACCGGCTTCAAAAGCATGACGATGCATCAATACATGGAGCGTGAGCAGCCGGAGTGGACAAGAATCGCACAGGTATCACTGCCCAGTTTTCCCGGCAAGGATGAGGCCCTCTACATCTTCCAACGAGAGACAAAAGCACTGGCAGCACAATGACAACGCCGCCCGGTTATGCGTAGCGGAAGGGAGGGAAGCGGCGAATTTCCACGGCACCTCACACCATGTGCGGTGTTCGCGTCAATGCGCGGAGCATTCCCGATCTGCGAAACGAAATCAAACGTTACGACGCTATAGTTGCGCTGTAAGATGAATGGACCGGTCACCGCTAGATGATGATATAACACAAACAAAGGCAAAGAGTAAACACACTTTAGCTGGAATTTTCGTAATATGATTTCCGACATTGTAATCGAGACAGTGCCCCAGTACCGAAGGGTAGCGTATTGTTGCTTGACTCGAGGCGGCACAAAGAAGTAAGCTGCCAGCTCCTCAGGGCTGAACTGGTCGTAGTCCTCCAAACAACAGATGTCACCACAATGCAGCCCGGGCGGCAATGCCGAGAGGGACGTGTTCGCAGCATCTTGTGAATAACTTAAGTACGGAGTACATACTATGTACGACGTAGTTAGGACTCCTGTAACCCCACCCATCTGGTTGTTCCGGGCCGGACAGGCACCCCCTGTCGCTTTGCTGGAAGATTTGGCGGCATTGAAGGCGTGAAATGCGAGGCTGCAGCCAGCCCCCCAGCCATCCCATTTATTGGCCCTTGTGGCTTACAGCTCCCGGCCCCGCGGCCTAATTCTTCTCTTAATCGTCCTCACAGAGCGCTGCATGGACCGGTTTAGACCGTGCAGCGATTGAGATTGCACCTTGCGCGAAGCAATTTCAGCGATATCAGCGACGTATCGGCCTCAGGTACAATAGAAGCGCCAACGCCCTTTAGCTGGACCCCGCGTTGCCTATTACCCCGCCAGCACCATGTCTCTCGCTGTGGAGGGGGAACGTCGACGAGACAGGTCGAGATCACGGTCGCGTGATCGTCGGCCGCGCGACGAGCCAGAGCGCCGGGCCAGATATGCAGAGGCCAGTAGAGAGCCGAGCTATGTGTACCCCGAGGACGATTTGCAGGACAGATACCACAAGAGAGAAGGCGCAGGCAGTCGCCTTCCATATCCATCAGAAGGAGGGCTTGACAACATGTTGCCGGGCTCGGAGACGCTCTATGATTATGACAACTACCGACCAGCTGCCCGGGCCCGTTCTCCCCGGCCCGAATCCCCCAGCGGAAGTCACATACCTGGATCATTTCCAGAGGATGCGACTCGGCACAGGCGTGACGGGGAAGAGCCCCGCCGCAAGCACCGTGACAGGAGAGAAGCCCGAGATGAGACAGACGATCGATACGCGGAACCTGATAGAGGCTATTCTCGCCAGCCGGAACACAAGGGCCCGGCAAGGGACAAGTATGGGGCAGACGGAAGCAGAGATGAGAAATTAAAGTACCTGCCCCAAAAGTACAGTCGTCGATACGACGCTGAGGCGAAGGAAATCCAACGCAGGCGACACGAAGCCTCGGACACAGACGATGAAGAACTCGGTTACGGCGCACTGCCGCCACCATCGCCCCGCCAAAGCCCACCTACGTATGGCAGCTACATCCCCAATTCGTACCCAGAGGACAAACGGACTGCGACCTATTCGCAGTATTATGATGACAGAGACCGAAGACGTCGCCCGAGCCCCGATCACGACGAGCGAACCACTAGGAAATCAAAGAGAGACTCTCATAGAGATAAAATCGACGATGCTCGAGACCTTAAACCGACTGTTCTAACGGTCGAACCAGCAACCCGGAATCGTGATCGGTCTCGCGATGGCAGGAGAGATGTGTCTCCAGGCCCAGCTTCGTTGGCCGTCCAATCGGGTAGGCGAGAGCGAGACAGGTCCAGAGATAGACGGCCCTTGGAGCGTGAGCCTTCTCCGGTGCCGCCAACGCATCGAATGTCTAGTCTCACCGTCGATACAAAGCGGCCAGTGAGCATGTCACTCGCTGCTGCTCCAGGGTCGCCCCTACTCGAATCCTATCACGGCACCTATCAAAGCTGTTCCCCTATGCCATCACCGCTCCTCCTGGCATCTCAAGGTTCTCTCGAAGATCCTAGAATGTTGGATGCACTCTCGCCAGTCAGCTCTGATGTCGAGGGCGATGGCAAGAAGCGAAGCCGACGAGCCAGATTCCACGACCCCGAGGATATTGCATCACGTCTGGCTCGTGCGCTCAAAGGTGACAAACCGCCAGATACAGAGCCACTCGTGGACATCTTGCCTAGCTTATCTCACGAGCAGGTGATGGAACTCAGACAAGAGTATAAGCGGCTGGTAAAAACTGGCTCAGAGCGCAAAGGGGTCAACATTGCAAAGCATATTCGTGCGCGTTTGAAAGATGAAGACCCGCTGCTTATGAAGGCATGCTACTCAGTTGCTCTCGGTATGTGGGAGAGTGAGGCTTACTGGGCCAATTTTTGGTACCAGGGGGACAAGACTCGGCGGGAGCTCCTCATTGAGACACTTATGGGACGCTCAAATGAAGAAATTCGTCATATTAAAGACTCCTTCACGGACAAGAAGTATGACAACAGTCTGACCAAGTGTATGAAGACGGAACTGAAGGAGGACAAGTTCAAAAAGGCCGTCTTAACAGTTCTGGAAGAGCGAAGAATGGAGGATTTTGATCACCACGGGCGGCGCATTCCCCTTGAATATGAGCTCGTCGACAAAGATGTGGATGATTTGAGACGCGCCGTCAAGGCAGAAAAAGGTGGCGAGAGTATGATGATTTCTATTGTTCTGCAGCGCAGTGATACCCATCTCCGCGCAGTGTTGAGCGAGTATGAGCGACAATACCGAGGTAACTTTGCACGAGAATCGCTCAAAAAGAGCGGCAATCTAGTTGTATGTTCTGCGCCGCAACTCCCAACCCCCACCAACTGCTAACCTCGCATGAACAGGGCGAGCTTCTTGCACATATCCTAAATGGTGTTATTAACCGCCCAGTGCGAGACGCCCTTCTGCTGCATCACGCCGTTTCTGCAACGCGCAAAGATGGCTTGCGACGTGAACTTCTCGTCTCGCGCCTAGTTAGATACCATTGGGATCCTGCCCACATGCAAGCTGTCAAAAGGGCGTACAAGGAACGATATGGCCGCGATCTCGAGGACGCTGTCCGTGATGCAACCAGTGGGATATGGGGAGCCTTCTGTCTGGAGCTATGTATTGACCGGACTCCTAACCACGTTCGTAGGATAGAGAGAATAGAGAATAGGGCCTGAAAATCCAGCAATTAGATGGCAGAAGGTATCTTTTGCGTGGCGAGGTTGCCGGTGACTATTTCGGCGGAGAGGAGAGCTCAGTCGAAAGAAGAAACAGCTAGTAGCAGCTGTTGATAGTTTATATTAAGTGCAACCTAAATTTCAATACTATCAAGTGTATCCCCTTTCAATGCTATTTCTTTGATTTGGCCTTTCCACCCTTTCCTTGGCCCTTGCCGCCACCGCCACTCTTGCTGCCCGACGCCGTGCCTCCTGACATCATCACTCGCACTCTACCCGCTGGAACCGTGTTTATCATTTCTTCCGGCTTAAGCGCTTTGATTAAGGAGACTTCCCGCGGCCACATCTTCTCCGTATCCTCACTCTTGTCGTCTACCACACCTTTCTTCCCCGAGTCGGCTTTCCAGCGCTCAACGATTTCTTTCACGGCTTTGCCCTTCTTCAAAGGTCCCGGTTGCAGCTTTACTTTGTATTTGAATCGCCCGAGAGCGCTCCACGGAGCGCAGACAGCAATGGCTTCTAGTATTTCATCTCCAGCCTTTGGTGTTCCGACTAGTGTGTCAAGTTGGATTTCGTTCTCATTGTCGTCATCGCCCACGGTGTCATCATTTTCAAGCATCTGCCGACGCTTTTCCTCGTGCTCAACTGCAGCTTTTTGTTTCCGCTCATGTTGAGCACGACGGCGAGCCTTGGCTGCTTCCAGTTCGCGCTCACGTTGCGCTTTTGCCGCCGCCTGGGCCTCCGCCTTCTGCTTGCCTACGGTGGCTCCAATGAGGGCTTCGGCAGCGAGACGGTCTTCTTCATCTTGGTTTTTATATTTTGAAGCAATCTTCTTCGCTTTGCTCTTCTGGCCGCGTTTTGGGCGCTTGCCTTCATTAAGCTCTGCGCCCTTTGGTTGCTGGCTCTCTTGTGTCTCGGATGTTTCTGTTACAGGAGTCTCCTCACCAACTTGTACAGACCCGTCGCTTTCACTGGCATCAAGTTCACGACCCTTGCCGCCATCTTCCATTTGCATATTCGAAACATCGGATGCCAGCGTCTCTACGCGCTCCTCTGCATCCTGTGACGGTTCTTCTGTATCCTTATCTGACGTTTGGAGAGGATTATATTGGTGACGATCGTCTTGGTCAATATGATAGTCTTCTGGGTCGCCGCACTCCTTTGGTGGCTCGTCGGGATTGTTGATATCTGGAGCAGGGGCATGTTCTGCCTTCGTTGTCGGACTGGAGAGCTCCTCGTGTCCTTGCGCTGCCGTAGTTAACGAGGCAGCACCAGGTAGTCGTGCTTTGGCGCGTCTGGCGCTGCTCTCGTCACTAATCCTGAACATGATGCCTAGCCCCAAGAGTAATTGTGCTGGCGGCAGGTGGTTTTTCTCCCCCTTGATGGTGAAGCTTCCGAGAGGTAAGACTTCTCCGCCGGTCGCAAATTTCGAAACTTGATCGGCATTCACCCACCAAGCACCAATTCCGGCCTTGGAATCCCAAGCTTCAGAAGAGCATATGGACAAATGCCCGGCCTGAGCTAAGGTTGCAGGGGGAATAGGAGAGTCTGGTGAATTTGGATCATTTTTGACAATGACAACGCACGCATCTTTAACATCCGCGTGGCAGTAAACGTCACCTTTTCTCAGATGCTTCCTGTAAAGCAACTCATCTTGTGATTTGTCCTTGCCGCCCAGGACTAGGTAGCCATCTGTCGATGTGAACCAGAAAAACTTCTCAAACCACGACGCATTTCGAATAGGCTGCAAAGCCGCCTTTTCCTGCTTCAGTGCCTTTTTTAAGCCCTCATTGATCTTCAGCTCTGTGCTTCGAAGAGCCTTTTCCGCCTGCATTTGAGTTTTTTCCTCCTTCACAGCGGCAGATTTTCGTTGCCCATAGTATTCGCGCGCGTTGCTCCACGGGCTTAGATTAAGAAGAATGTCGACGCGTAGGGCGTTTGATTGCGCCGAGGGAGCGTTGGGTGCTATCTCATTATCGTCGTTTTCCGATTCGCTCTCGTCTGTCTCAAAAGGATCTTCCTCTTCCTCCAAGTGGTCTTCCTCTGCGAGAAGGAGCGTAATTGTATTCTCCGCCAGGTTTAATGGGAGTTGTATGATACGAGCGACGGGATTGGCCTTCTTCTGCTCTCGCTCCACGAGTTTGCCAATATCGACCCAGTCCATACCCTGCGCAAGCAGACTGTTGACTGCATCCATTGCTTCCTGGACTCGCTCAACATTTGCTTCGATAGCTGCTGCTTTGCGTGATTTTTCAGATTGGACAGTTTGGAGTCCCTCAATCTTCTTCGCTTGGTCTTGCTTTGCCGACTCTATTTTCTTTTGGGCATTCGCCTCCTTCTCTGCCAGCCGATTCTCCAGTTTTTGGCCCTCGAGGGAGGAAAAGAACTCATCTACCGTTCGATTGTAGTTGTCAAACTGCAGTATTTCGATTGAGGGGTTATCTTTGAATTTTGTGGGAACAAACGGCTGGAAGTCATCGTAAAGCAACGAGACTCGATCAGAATCATGTGGCTCGGGTGAATTGCCAAGGCCAGGGGGCTGCCTCTTTGCAAATATGTATCCATGGCAGTGAGACGAGGCCGTAATGCTTTCTACAAGCTCCTTGGCTAGAGTCAAATTCTGTACAAGTGCATCCAGCAGGCTGTCATCTTCGAGAATTGCGGCTGGTTTGAGGGAGGTGTCGAAGCCGTTCGCGTCGAGGATGTGGTCGATCAATATCGGAGGCACCTCTGTTATGGATACAGCTAGGCTTTTCCGCAAGTCAGCAGAAGGCTTTGACTTTGGCTTCAAGCCCGTGTCCCGCACAGACGAAGCTTTGTCCACTGCAGCTTTCAGCGCTTCTCGTATCCGGTCCCGAGACAGAGGTGGGATACCGTGAAAGTTCTGTCTGTTTTCGATGCAATATTGCGCACCAGCACGCTGAGACTCTTGGCCATCACCCTCGGAAACGTTGCGGGACAGTGCAAGTATTTTCAAATCGGCATCTGTGAGGATAATATTCCCGCTCTGAGTGGTTCTCGTCAGCATCATATTTCGAAGTATGCATTGCAAAGTCTCGTACCGCAAAAAACTCTAGATATAGACGATACTGGCCATCACTGAATTGGAACTCGAGTATCCTGTCGGTGCCAATCTGCTTAACGGAAGTCAGGCGTCTTGTCTTGAGGAACTTTCGCAGCCTGGCAACGAATGCCGATGGCATCCCTGCAGTTGTGCGAGCAAATTCGGTGACATGGCAGCGAAATCCAATATCTATGACCAGTTGCTGTTTGACATTGGGTTTTGCGAATTTGAAGAGGAGGATTTTGGTCGACAAGTCGTAAACGTTTGCGACTCTCAATGACGTCAAGGTCTCGTTGAGTTCGTGGGCAATGACCTACATGACAGTTGTTAGTTAGATTGCCTCAGAAAACGTCTAATGGTAAGGGTGTGTATTGTACCTTGACGTCGACAGAAGAGAATCTTTGTTTCATGGTCGTCGATCTGGTCTCGCGGCTATGTCGGTGTCACAGTGTCGAAGCCTGGGAATGGGCACGCGTCGAATTTGATGTGTGCCGCCGCTCACGGATTTAACGTGGGGCAGCGAGCCGCTGCGCGGGGTCATTTCCCATTACGAGACGCACATTCCGAGTGCCTACAAGCAAGCAATGGATTCGATTTCGCCGGGGCAGCAATATCACAAATGTGGGTGCAACGCAACGGCAGTCACGTGGACTAGATAATCCTGAAAGTTCACTTTAGGACAACAGACAAAGTACTCGGTCAGATGGTACATGGATAATGCCTACTGTGGTTTAGGCTACAAGTAAAGTTACCAGGTACTAGGATAAATTCATAGCACAAGGCCGGCGCTAAAGAGTTGTTCCCTACCAACTGCCCGAGACTCACATAACGATGCAAGCTGATTCTGGGCTGCATGACATGGGATGCGGGAAAGCCGGGTGGGCAGGTCGCGTCTCATCCGCCGCGAAGAAAGCAGCATCTTGGTGCTGTTTGGTTTACATACAGCACCAATGAAACATCTCTTAGATCTGTTTACATCTCTGCAGCGAAAACAAGTAGAGAGTGCACGTTAATTGCTGGGAACAAGACTCATGCGAGTAGACAGTTGTTGTACCTACGAGCGCTCATAAGAATATACTTAATACTTCCCATACCTGTATTATACCATAGGTAGCATGAAGACTTTACGAGTATTGGCACGTGGTACGATGTCCTTTCAGTTCACTCCAATATTGCCAATGGAGCTGCAAGGTGTAGTGTACGGCAGACATCCTTTGTTGTTGGCACAAGTACGGAGTACTCGTGTGCGCATCGGCTTTCACGGACCCACTCACTGCACAGCTTTGGTCCTTATGGACATGTACAGTATTATTACTCCGTACTCATACATACTCGTCCCTGCTTACCGTAATTGCCTGGTTGCCTTGCCTATTATTTACTACTATGGTAAATAGCAGGTGCCTCGGTACGGAGCTATTGTACTTGTACTCCATACTAATACCATTTTGTTGTGCCGTACCTTGGGTACGTTTCCAAGGTGTCACACCTAGCCGTTGCTGGGCAGTTTCACTGGACTCCAGTGCCGATTGGCGGCCCCCTGCCGTTGTCGCGGCAACCCCGTCAGCCACAGTCGCAGGTACCGCGACGCGCCTGTCACGGCACTGCGTACCTACCTACGCAACCAGCGCGTTACAATGTCGATGGATGGCAGCGTCCCAGCATAGCAGCCTCTTTGTTATGTGGTTGGAGGTGTCATGGTGTAATTATAGCAATTACATACACACGTATACGGAGTAGTGGCCGCGGGCATTCCATTCCGATGCGAACAGACTTGCTGCTCAAGCTTTTTAGGGAGAAATGCGGGAGCCCAACGGGCACATGGCAGCCTTTGTCTCCGTGTGGAGCTCAACTGCCATTGAAACCCGAGACACGATTTTGTGCTAATTATGGCGCGACCAAGTGCCACGGTACGAGTATGTACTCGTTGTATGTGCCCTTTGTAATTTCGGCCTGCCGATGCAATACTGCCACTGCAGAACACGGTAATACTCGTGCCGTTTACAAACACGAGCCACGGTGCTTCTTTGGACATCTACTCTGGCATTAAACGAGTATAGCCGTAACGCAGTATCAATAGGGACGGACAGTCTTCAGCGAACTCAACTTCCTGTGCGTACGACGTACCGAGGCATTCAACTGGACGAGCGGCGAGCTTGCAGAGGAAGGACCGCCGCCTCAAGCAACCCCTAGTCCACTTTTCAGCTGCCAGGGTTTTGGTACAGGTTGGCCTACCTAGTAGGTACATAATATTACATGGTACGAGTACTCGTAAGGCATAAGGGTACTAGTAGTAATTGCACGTACCTGCTCAGCTCCTGATTGCACTGATTTGGTCGCACAGACGCACAGCCCAAAACAAGGATACGGCGTAGGTGAGGTAGGTATTGGGGCCTGATGAATCCCTCGTTGCAAGTACCTGTACATACTATGCAGCACTTACCATGTCATGTTTACCTATTCGCCTTGCCAAAAAAAAAAATCCGGCCTTTTGGTGCGTACTAGCACGACGTCGGTGGGGTGTAGTGTACTTACTCCATGTGGCACGCACAGTACTCGTACCTTTTGTGCCCCTGCTGCGCCTTTGCCGGCCCCTAGCCAGGCCTCTCGGATCTTGTTAGCTCGTCGCTGAGGCGCTTCGGGTGGACCAGCCCGTACAGCTAGGCCTCGTTTGGACGCAAAGTAAACAAAAGATATCCGAGTAAACAGAGATGGGCTCCCAATGAACAGATCCTGCCGGGCAACGCATGTCCACGTAATGTGACGCAGGTTGTCGAAATTGCCGAGTCTCCGGACTCAAAAGGCCACCGCTCTTCTGCTGTCTCCCAGTCCTCATCTCCCCATCTCTCTCTCCTACCATTATCACCAGAAACATTCTCAACCTCTCAACCCTCAAGAAGAAGACTTGAAAACAAGAGGCACCCCGTTCCTCTCCTTTTTCCCCTTTTTCTTCTTCTTCGACTTTTGTTGTAACAAACAGAAGCCAGGGGATCCTTCTTGTCTTCCTTTCGTGCTTTGAACGAAAGGTTGTATGAGAAGATTCTCTCGCGCCAGCAAAAGTCGTCAATCTGGACTTTGAAGCCCGTGTCCCCGTGCCTTTCAGCATCTTCCCCTCGACATATCGGGACAGCGAGTCGCAGACTAGCACTGAGACCCACGAACAGGTTGACATCAACCTCCCCTCAAAGCAACCAGCCGGACGGGAAGGCCAGCACTCTTCTCACCAGTTCAACGAGGAAGCGGTCCGTTTTACCCGTGAAGAAGACAATCGCCGCCGTCCCGGTTTCCACTCTGAGCACTACGTAAGAGAGGAGCACAGGTAAGCTTCTTTATCTTCTCTCCCCGCTGCCACGGCTGCCGTAATTGCAGCTACCCGCTTCTATGCATGGTGACCCCGGTTCAGGGGTTCCTTGACGCCTTGCTGTGTGGTCCAGCGGCCTTTTTTTTTCTATGGCCAAGTCGCTAATCCTTAGCCGTACCCATAGACCTGCACGCACAGAGTTCACCGACACTCACATTGAAGTTGATACTCACCGCCAGCCATACGCCAGCGCTATTGATAACGCTGAACGAGAATACCGCGATCGATTCCGTCCCCGTTGCAGCGATACTGAGAACGTCCGCATCAACGAGTACACCGTAGACGGAGAGCCCTGCTACACTTCTCGCGAAGAGGACGTAAGAATCAACCACGAAACCGCTGAGCCACTCCGTTTCGGACACGCCGACCAGAAATCCAAGATGGGCTACTACGACGAGGACGGTAAGCACTGCTCTCGCCTTTGATGGGGAATAGCCGTAGCAGACTTTACTAATACATACGGAACAGGCCACTACCACTCCATCCGCCACGGCATCCACAAGTTGGCGGACAGGATTGTCCACCCCCGTGGCCACGAGCACATTGACGTGGAGATTCACGATGGCCCAGCGCCCGCGCCCGCACCTGCTCCGGCCCCGCGTTCTCGGGGCTGTGAGGGCGGATCATATCTCCCCAACACCGTCACCATTCCCTGCCACCACATCCGTATTGGCGACTTTGTGATGCTCCAGGGGCGAGCATGCCAGGTCATCCGCATCTCAACCTCAGCCGCGACTGGGCAATACCGCTATCTTGGAGTTGACCTGTTCACCAGACAGCTGCATGAGGAGTCCTCCTTTGTCTCGAACCCGGCTCCAAGTGTCGTCGTGCAAACAATGCTTGGTCCCATTTTCAAGCAGTACCGCGTTCTCGACATGCAGAATGGCCACATTGTCGCCATGACTGAGACGGGTGACGTGAAGCAGCGCCTCGCCGTCGTTGACCAGTCCAACCTGTGGTCTCGCCTTCACAATGCGTTTGAGTCTGGCCGCGGCAGTGTTCGTGTCCTCGTGCTGAATGACGGTGGTCGCGAGCTCGCCGTTGACATGAAGGTTATCCATGGCTCCCGCCTCTAAAGACGCGCCGCAAAATTGTACTATTGTAGTTTGCCTTTACGTCATATAGCTGCGCATCAGGCAGAACGGTTTATTTATTTTTGGACAGCTATACACATGTAGTTAGATATGACATTCCTATCAATGGATATGTAATTAAGACAGCCTTTGATCCTTTTATTTGCCTGCGAGAACCGACGTACATAGTGGTTGACCCCCCAGCTGTCCGGCGTGCTCGCGCCGCCAAGCTACTGGCATGTAAATGTCCATCAGGGTCCTTCTAATCACCTGCTGAATCGGCTCTAGCACATTGGTGTGCGGGGTGGCATTTTCTCTGCTGCCGTAACCATTTTTCTATAGTATAATGAACCGGTAAGAAGCACAGTAAGAACTTTCAACCCCGTTTGCAGCTGGACCTCGGCCTTCATATACAACCTGTCAGCATACTCTACCTATTTACCAAGCATTTCCGTACATGAGCAACCCGATGTGCTCGTGGCTCCTTAGATGCCAGTAATGCATTGTTGTAGTGAACTAATGATGGTGCCCCGGGTAGCAGAGCCGGGTCGGGTTGCTTATCCCGCGCGGGGTTCGCACTAACAATACCTAAACCTGGATGGCCTGTCTTGTGACAAGATGCCTGCAAGTGAGCTAAGCGGTGGCTTCTCCCTCGTGGACTGGATAAATAGGGCCTTGAGTAGCCCTTCCCCCTCTTTCAGACCTAGGACCGTATTATATGCATACTGCTCTGCTGAAATTACATGAAGCTTCTGGCGACGCTATCCACAGATCCAATCGACGTATAAAAAACCATGGGTGGACAATCGTCTAAACCGCAACAGGGTCTGACACCCCTCCAGAGAGCAGTCATTGATCGCGCCAAGAGCCTTCAATTGGAGGATGACTATGTTGACTTGGTCGACGAAAAGGCCGAATATGAAAGCGGCTGCCGTATTAGCAGGGATGCCGAGGCCCTGGATCCGCAGTCTATGAATCTTCTAATACAAGAGTCCCTTAGGGACCCCAAAAACAAGTAAGGTCACCAAGGGAGGCATGCAGCCGTCTCTCGCACCGCAAAAAGTAAGACTATAGCTTCTAACAATTGTCGCAGACTAGCACTGTCAGCACTGAGTTCGGCTGATCCAAGGCAAGTTCTCATGTCGGCACCAGCGAGCTTTGCGCACCAGCATATCTTCAACACGAAGATACCATTTGAAGGCGGCCCAATTACAGCGCAGGGTTCAAGTGGGCGGTGTTGGATATTTGCATCAACCAATGTCTTTCGCGTGGCTCTCATGAAGAAGCACAACCTCGATTCGTTTGAGCTTTCGCAGTCTTACATATTCTTTTGGGACAAGATTGAGAAAGTAAACTGGTTTCTCGAGCAGATAATCGAGACGGCGGAGCAGGACATTGATAGCCGCGTGGTTCAGACATTGCTTCATGATATCGTGTCTGATGGCGGTCAATGGGACATGGTCTATGACATCGTTGCAAAGTACGGCCTGGTTCCCCAATCTCTTTATCCCGACAGCTGGAATGCGTCCAACTCCTCAGTGCTCAATACCATCATCAAGACCAAACTTCGCCAAAGTGCCATGACGCTACGAAAGGCAAGCCAAAACAGGGCATTAACACCAACTGCCATATCGACCTTCAAAAAAGAGACCATACAGCAGGTCTCCTTGATTATGACGCTGCTTCTTGGACCGCCTCCCAACCCCAACCACAAGTTTAGGTGGGAGTACAACGACAAGAATGGGGTTGCCCACGAGCTTGAGAGGACTCCAAAAAACTTTGCATCCGACATCTACAGCAATGAATTTCGAATTAGCTCGACATCGATTGAGAGCATGTTATCGCTAGTCCACGATCCACGACACATGCCGCTGTCCCTTCTCTCTGTACCACGCCTCGGTAATGTCGTGGGCGGTCGCGGTGTAACCTATGTCAATGTCAGCATCGATACCCTGAAGAACGGGTGTGTTCGCATGATAAAGGCTGGCCTTCCCGTCTTCTTTGGTTGTGATGTTGGCAAGTTCAGTGATAAGGGCCTCGGGGTGATGGATCTGAACCTATTCAACTACGACATTGGCATAAATACTGGCATGCTTGGCATGAGTAAAGCGGAGAGGCTTTTATCTGGCGAGAGCCAAATGACGCATGCGATGGTCTTGACAGCCGTTCATGTGGATGAGAAGACCAATAGACCTGTCCGTTGGAGAGTCCAAAACAGCTGGGGAGCAGATGCTGGGGACAACGGTTGGTTTGTCATGAGCGATGCCTGGATGGATGAGTTTGTTTACCAAGCAGTTATTGACCAGAGATTTTGCAGCAAAGAGGTGTTGGATGTGTTGAAGAAGGAGCCTATTATCCTGCCACTCTGGGACCCCATGGGCGCACTAGCATAGTGGGTAGCTACTCTAAAACGGGTGCAATATGGAGCAGGAGCAGTACACTTGGTAAAGGTAGTAGCAGTATAAGTATGTAAGCAATGACCATGCGATGTCAAAACGCTATCTACGTACGCACTCGTCCCGTTTTAGAATGGGCAGATTCTGACCGAAGCTATCTTGGGGGCAGTGTGTTTGCAAGGTTCGGTATCCAAGCTGGTCCTTGCCACTTGCTCTGTTGGAGATGTAGTGGGCTGTTGCCGCTGGAGCGATGGAGTGTCAAAGTCACAATCGCCGGCACCGGGGACGGCTACACAACGTTTTACCGAAGCGAGCTTTGTGTTGTGTATTAGCATATGTGCGAAGTCTGTACAAGAACCATGGCACATGGCCCTCTACCTCTCTCGTAAACCCTGCTGGCAGCGGCCCGAATAAGTGGGGCGTGGCCGGTGCTTGGCCGCCTTTCCAGGAATGCGTCACGGGCGTTGCGGAAGGGCAGCTCGGACCTCCTCCTGCTGAGCTGGGCTCACAAAGTGGTACGTTAGGTACCAAGGCGGCGGGTCTTGGGGTGCCAAACGAGAGAGAGAGCATAATCAACTATCACTGCCCGTACTCCGTATGCATCGACTGCATACGAGTATGTACTTCAAGGAAGAAACCAGGTTTACTGCTGGTCCCTTGTATATGGCCCTGTTCTGGCAGGCTCACAGCAGCCTTTGAGCAGGCAAGGGAGGGCCGGGCCGGGGCCGCAACTTACTTGGGTCTCAGGTACATACTCCACGTCTATCGAAGAGGCCTAAAACAAGGCCTGGCTACCGAATTACTACGAGTATGTACATCGGTACGAGGTACGCTTGATGCCGAAATATAGCGGCGGATAGATGGACAAGACAAGCGCCCTGACGAAAGGGTTCTTTTGGTCGGTTGTGGGCGGACCGGGCATTCCGCGGATACAAGATCGACATTGCAAAGAGTATCCTACTACGGAGTATGTATTTGCGACTGAGGCAAGGTAATTATGCAGCAGATTACTCGTACATGCTGGTACGAGACGTAGTCAGACTAACGACGCCCAGTATGTGGGTGCAGGCGCCCAAGTTCCATTAATAGCTGCTACTACCAGGGTCAATTTCTTGCGCATTTAATACTGTATAAAGTATTCAAAGGTTCATTGTCATATAGGTACAGTAATGCCCAGAGTATGTATGTGCGTGCCTACGACTACCTATCTTCTCGTATGGTCCGTAAAAAACCAGGGCAGTTGCTGGTTGGGCACTGACGTCGTTGGAATTCCAGGCTCAGCGCCCCCCACTGATGATGGCTTGCTCTGGCACCCCTGTAATAAATACCTCTTGGTATTATACGGTAGGTGCTGTACTTACTCGTACCGGCACTACAAGCAGGTTACTCGTACATATTGCTGGTATGGTGGTATGTTTTTGCATGGCACTGCTGCGTGGACATAAAAAGAGAGGCGGAGATACTACTGCGTATGTATACTACTAGGAAGCAAATACTCGTACCTCGGCCACATTGCCTGTTTATATTAGTACGAAGGTACTGCATAGTATCACCAAAGAAGCACATCCGGTTTCCGACCAGGACACTGCTCCCCCCATCGTCCTACAATCTTTCTCTGCATTACTTTGTCTTGCTAACGTCACCTTGCCGTCGGCTTTGGTCTCGCTCGAGTATAAGTACGGACGCGCGCGGGTTTCTGGCTACCAGCTCAGGTACTAGGTACTCTGTAGGTACGGAGTACTCGTGCCAATCATCTCAGGTTTAGTACCCTGGGTGCTTATATATCAGTGCCTGTTGCTGGCCCAGAAAGGCGCCTTGGCCAGCCACCACGCCTGGCCTATGTGCCCGCCCAGCTGGAGTCACCGACTCTGCCCCTCACCACAGCACCACCAGAAGCACCACCACAGCACCGCCCATCACACGTCAACCCCCGCTCGCTCGCTGCCCTCCCAGGTTGCAGTCGAGGCTCTCAACCGCCATACTACTTTTTTTTTTTTTGCCCCCGATCATCCTCTTTGCCTTCAACTGGGCCTTGGGGGCGCCTTGCTCAGTCATGTCGGACCGTCACCGCCACCATCACCCTGCGAAACGCTCGTCGACCTTCAACCCTGCTCGTGCTTCGCTCCCCAACGGTATTGGCTATGGCTCCTCCTACGCCGACGATTCCTACCTGGTACCATCTTCTTCCCGCCATCCCACAACCACTCCTCGCGGTTACGCAACGACGACGAACTCGTCAGGTATACCTACGACAACCAGGACTTATGCGGTCTCCCAAGACCCCCGTTCCCGGTCTGCCGCTCGAGACGGCAGCCGCACGAGACGATCGACCCTGGACTCGGCCACACGGCCGCCAGTCATTGTTACTACCACTCAAAACGACCGCGGTCACAATAGCTACCCGCATGCTCCCAATGCACACAATGGGAGCCCTTCGCGCGGCGGATACCGCTCCTCTGACTCCTCCTATTACGCTCTGCCCGCCACCAGCAATCGTTCACGAAGTTCAACGCGGCGGTACTTCGATGAGGACCAAAGCCGTTATCGAGATCGCAACGACGGCCATTTGAGCGCTCGTGATGCAGAGACGTACCGGTCAACCCGTCCCTCGGTCACGTATCCAAGTGAACCTAGACACAGCACCGCCGCGGTTGATTACGGCGATGAAGGGTATAGGTACACCAATGCCGGTGAACTGGTGAGATACGATCTTGATCAATCTCGTCCATCACATTCTCGGAGACATGAAAGCTTCGATAGGGGATATTATCGCCCCAGGGCTGCCTATCACGGAGACAGCAGAAGATCTGAAGCTCCACGTTATGACAATGACAGAGGTTACATTGTCAACCCCAGCCGCCACCATGACAGTAGAGCAGGGGGCCCACCGCCTACTACCCGTGGATTCGACAAGATCAACCGGAGCTACGATATGGGCAAAGAGAGAGACCTACCCCCAACAGCACCCAAGCCCCCGGCTCCAAAGCCGTCGTCACACCCGGACAGTAGCGGCGCTTTCTCTGATACTCGACACCCGAGGCATGGCAGGCCCACTACAGTCGTCCAAGATCGGGGAGACGCCGATGAGACAAGAAGCAGAAAAGACCCGCGTGATCGTGCCAGGGATAGGGATATGGAAGATGGGAGGAGGAATCAACATACATTTTATGATGATGGTGTCCACTCTCGAGGGTTTGGGATTCGCCCGGGGCAACCTGAAATACTTGACAATCGCCGTGACTGGCAGAGAGAGCCACGTCGAGGCGATGCATCGGCGGAGCAAGGCGGCTTGGGAACTGCCACAAAACCAGAGCGCGCCTCCCAGCGTGAATTCCATGATGATAACAAACGAGGAACTGTCAAGGATGACTCGGCGCACGGGCATGTCCGTGAAGGCCTTGCTACTGGTCTTGGAATTAGTGCTGCTGCGGTTGGTCTGGCCGCTCCACGAGATGTTGACCGCACTCGCAGTGAGGGAAGGGGTGTCGGTAGCCCAACATCTCGCGATGAGCAATTGGCATGGCGAAGAGACCAAGTCGATGGGGAAGGTCCATCACATGCTAGACGACATGCTGACGACGCCGAGAGATATCATCGCCGCCCAGAGGACGGTATAGACGATGAGGGAAATGGCAAGCTTGAGGCGGGCGTGAAGGTTGGCACTAATGACGCAGCGCCGTCAGCCTCGGACTCGGACGACGGCAGGAGAGGAAGGGCGCTTCGCCGCCATAGGCCGTCCAGCTCGTTTGATCCAAATGATACAGGCGATCTGAGGCAGATTAAGGAGCAGTTGGCTGCCATGCGTGTGGCATCCAAAGAAGACTTGCATGATGACATGACACCTACGCTAGCTCTTTCCCGGGTGTCGAGGTCTACTTCTCCTCGGGAGAGTGAAACTGTTGATGAGGAACGAGCCCGCGAGGTTGGCTTCCCGGTATCCACGGAGAGACAGGTTCGTGTGGTTTCGCCTCCTCGGGAAAAGAGAGATGAACGGCCGCTTCGCGGTATCCTCAAGCACCCAAGCGCCAGCTTTCCTGAGGAGACCAATCCTATTCGTGAAGGTGTCGCGCCGCATAAGGAGGATAAGAAGCTGAAAGAGGTTCCACCGGGTGCTAGATGGACAAAAATCAATCGCAAAATTGTCAACCCAGAAGCCCTCTCGATTGGGAAGGAGAGGTTTGAGGTTAGAGATGACTTTGTCATTGTGCTTCGTGTCTTGAGCAAGGAAGAAATTCAAGCGTATGCCTCTGCTACGCAGATTCTACGAGGTGAGTATATTACCATGTTTCGCCCGGCGTTTTTGCCTTGGCAGGCAGTTTACTGATATCTTGCCCAGAGAGACGTCGCAACCCTGAGTATGGCGACCGCGGCGCGAACATCGTTGATGATCCTCCGGGCGATGAGGACGGGGATGAGGAAGAAAGCTCCCACCCATATCGCCATCGCCGTCGACAGGATGATGAGGACTATGGCGATGACTTGGATGACCAAGGCCGGGAAAGGGACAGGGAAAGTGGAGGGAGGGCAAAGAGCCATCGGGATGATCATTCGCGTAGCAGGCATCAGGACGAACCGGACCACCACCGCTCACATCGGGTCTACGACAATGATGGCGATGATTGAACTGTGTGCCTGAACATGCTGTACTTGCGCCGTTCTGATACAGTAGGCTGGCGGATTCGGCTACCGTTCATGTTGGTCACCATGGGGTGGCCATGCTATCGGATTTAGTGCATAATATTAGTGACTGCTCGGTATATTGTTCTGAGGCTACCATGACGAGCTGAACGCTGATGTTGAGGGTCAATCCACGTAGCCGAGCAGAACAAGGCCGTATCACATACCAATCGATTGATTACCCATTGCCCCTTCTACTTATTTAATGTGTCGCTACAGTCGCCGCCACTATAACAGCTTAGTTACCGTGTTTACCCCGCAAGTGACGCCGTATAGGGTAGGGGCGGCGTGGCACGGCATACACATTGTTCTGGCGAAACAATTGCGTCTGCGGGCGAGACTGATAAAACCCTGTGGGCTTCAGTCCATGTGGCTCTAAGTCTCGTATCCGATCGAGGGTAGGCTCTGTTGACGGACGATCGGCAGAGGGGAGCGAGTCATGAGTGCGTGCGGCCATTTATGCGCCGTTTACGACTTGTTTCCCAGGCTAGACCTCACCCTTCAATGATGGGATCAGTCTCACAGTTGTTGCCACACCACCAATGTCGCTGAAGCTGCCGACTGCGAGTACTCGTAGACAAATGCCGAGCCTTGCACCCCTCCCTTCCCCAAAGCCAATCGTGCGCCGCCTGGGTGTAAATATCTGAGGGCATAACCGGGGCAGAGTCGCTGTCTTGACAGTGTATCGGTAGTCATATTAATAGCACGTCAGCGCTTAGCAAAAATGGCGCAAGCCGAGCACAGTACATAAGGAGACACAGGCCGGGAAGTGCACATCCACAGCTGTGCGTGCTCCCAAGAGTAGGAGTAATACATGGGTTGCACAGTACTCGTAAATGCTGCGTTGGATGAGGACTGATACAGGAAGCCTCAATTGCGGGGAGCGCCAGTATAACGAACGGAACGGAGCTGCTCCGTACTCAGGACGAGTCCCTACAGAGGGTGAAGGCGGTCTCGTACCACTTGGCAGTTCTACCTCGCACCCTAAGGTACCGATGGTATGTAAACGGATGAGTCTGTACGGACTATGAAGTAGTACTCCGTAGATACAGTACACTGGTCGAAATGCAATCTACAATGGCAAATTAGGTGGCCATCACAAATGTGCGTGCACATGGCAAGTGCGGAAGGCGTAAATACCATGGTGTATGCTGTACGGAGTACCATAGTACTGGACGAGTGAGTACCTTACTCCGTACATCCAAACGTCGTGTGATGGGCGCTACCGCGGATGCCTCCCGGCGTGACGGCAGACTTCTGAAACCGCGGAATTGTGGAGACGGCAATTCATGAGCTGACCTGCCCAGTTGTCGAGGCAGCTCCCGGAGCATCTTGCCCACACCCAGGCGCCCGCCGAACAGCAGCAACGCGCCCACGGGCCACGCTTCGGTGGCCGAGGTTCGGCACCACCAGAGAAGAGGAGAAGCCCCTTTCTTCTGGCCGCTTCCCCTGGCGAACAAAATACGAGTAAAGGGACGAACGACTCTGCAGCAGATAGGATGGGACGCCTTATTCGTACGGGTATTACCTTGCCTGGTCGATGGACGACGTACCAGACGGGTGTGGCGCATGTGCGCGAAATGGAAGATACTAGTCCGTACGAGTATTTACAACGAGCACGCTGGGCGCGTGGGAAGCTGTGAACAAAGGTTGCAAGGGTGTAATTCGAGTTCTCCGTGCCTACCATCCGCCCCCGTCACGTCAACCACAGCAAGGCACACAGCCACTGAACGGGTAATCGTAGTCGATTGACTGCCTGCCGAATATGACCCTCGCCGGTGCTCGGCGATGAGGTCATCCACGTTTGCCATCCCTGCCTGCTCGAACATACCATGCTAGGTACGAGTACACAATGCGAGTAGACAGTCGGTAAGGTACCCGCTGTACCCAGCTACTCGTAGGGATGCATGTACGAGTACATACGCGTAGATACACCAGGGTTCTTATCTCCAACATGTATTACCCTGGCCATCCCAGGCCCAGGAAGCAGACTCACACATGGGTGCCAGGAATTACTACGAGGTATGGTAGCCGCGTGTCAGTCGCGCCGTCTTGGGTACAGCTACACGACAGTGCAGTCCTCGACTCGTAGGCAACTGAAACCACGCTGATGGCAGTGACTGAATCAGCTTGCTTCGGCGTCGCTACTCGTAGTAGCGCAAAGGCAGGCACGTAGCAGTATTACCCTTAATGGAGTACCTACCTTAGGGATATAGGGAAGGGGAATGATACCAACACGAAGGTGCCTTACCCAGCACCACCATAGTACATAAGGTAGGCATACTATGGTAGGTAGGTATGTACGAGTACTCCGTACTCCGTACATGTGGTAAGTTGGTACACGTGTGCTTGCCAATGCCCACGCCAGCAAATCGCCTTTTGGCCCAACGGACAGACAGTTTTGTGAGCTCGATGCCTCAGCGGTTAGCTGACGGAGCCATAGGGCAGAAAGCATAGTAGCCACTGGGAAGCCAAGGGTTTTATTACATTACTCTTCCGCAACTGACACCGTCTGCTCGCATGCATCGTCGCACATTAGCGCTGCCTGCGAGGGGTTGGTGCACTTCCTGGTAGAGACAGGTCCTATGGCCCAATTTGTACTCGCTGCAACGGCTGTGAGACTACGAGTATGTTCGAGCCCCGTCCTATGCGCAGAGGGCTGCACCATACTCCGTACTGCTGGCAAGAACGAACCCATGCTCACGACGACAAGGATAGCTCTTCCCCAGATCTGCAAGCGTTACTATGGCACTTCCTGGTGAATCGCACCAGTTCCTGCATCAGATGTGTTTGGCATGGGTTCGCTACCCAAGGCAATAATCCTGACCAGCCCGAAGCCAAGCGGCGGCCCCCGCTGGCGCTAGAAACAGCACCTTCTCTAGGGTTTCCTCAACCTTTCCACAGTGACAGACGGCGCCAGCGTCTCTTACGACGTAGACATGACGGGCCCAGTACTTAGTTCTGCTCCTTCATGACCAAATATTCAGCGTAAAAACGCCCCCCTCGTCTCTAAAGCACGAGAAAAGACGGGCTAATACTCGGCAATTGATTCCTTGTGAGATGCTACAACCTGTGAATGGCGTTCAGACGTCTACAAAGTGCTCCGTACTCCGTCTAAAGACAAAGTATAGGCGTCTATGGTACGATTAATACTGGGCAGATGGCCAGTACGTTTTGTAGCCCAACTTTCCAGCGTGACCCGGTCCAATACTCACGAACCGCCATTTCCCTAGCTTCTGCACACGATGAAACTTTGGTCCGCCACCGCTCCAGCGGCGATTGCATGTACATTGAGGCACGGCGCATGCGGATGCGGCATACGGACGCATTTCAATGTAGTCAATGTAGATACGCATTGGTTAACACTATGCGGAGAGCGGTCGGTTCCCATGTATGCCGTGCACCCTCCCCCCTTCCAAAAAAAAAAAAAGAAAAAAAGAGAAAAAAAAAAAAAAAACATGGCCAAGGCATCTTGGGCGATCCAATAGACAACATAGGCAAGATTTTTTTTGTCAACATGTGCTTTGATAAATTCTTCGGACGCTTTATTTGACTAGTTACCTTCTCTCACGCTCTCCTCACCGGCGCTGTGGTCTAGCTCGACGCCCCGCCTGCCCGCCTCGATCCCGCCCACAACACTCGATGGGCGTCGTTGCGTGTCTCGTCGAACAGCAGCTAGTG